>PISX010012192.1:0-46633 GCA_004024625.1 Mellivora capensis | reverse complement strand
TCCACAACAGCTAGGCAGCTCCGTGGACTATGTGGGGCCTCTCGTGGACACCAGGCCATGTGAACAGGCTCCATGGGAGCGTGTGTGTGTGTGCGTGGAGCAGAACTGATCGCTCTCTGTGGCTGAGAAGGGGAGGAGCTTTCCTCCTTACCATGTCCCTCCCTTGTGCCTTTTTCTGTTTGAACCATCTGTGTGTATAACCTATTCCCCCTCCTCCAAAAAGAAAATTAAAAATGTATTAAAATATTTATAAATACCTTCTTAAATTCCCAGTCCTGTAGCCAATCCCAGAGGTTCTGACCCTGGGCCCTGGGGTTGGGGGCCCCCCAAGGGATTCTGAGTGTTGGGAGATCAGGGTCTGGGGCAAGAGTCGCGCCGCCCTCCCTTTGGATGCCCGCCCCTCTGAGAGGCTCCTGGGAGCTTCTGCGGACTCCCAGCTCCCCACAGGGTTCCAGGCAAGCGCGGGCACACTCTGCCACCGTCTGGCAGGCGAGGAGGGGACTCAGGCTGGGGGCCCTGCTAAAACCTGGGGAGCTCGCACTCCGGGGCCACATTCTGGGTGATCCAGGGCTCTCTGAAGGGGCTCACGGGACCACCGGGTCTGAACACATCAGTGTGCTGGTCAGGCTTCAGTTAAAAATGAAGAAAGAGGGGCACCTGGGCGGCTCAGTGGGTGACACATGAACCCGGGTCCTCCTTCTCCCTCTGCCTCTGCCCCTGCACTCCGTGCTCTGTCTCTCTCTCTTTCAAATAAATAAAGTCTTTTTTAAAAATAACAAGTAGTGACACCTGGGTGGCTCAGTCGGTTGAACGGCTGCCTTCGGCTCAGGTCATGATCCCAGGGTCCTGGGATCGAGTCCCCCATCGGGCTCTTTGCTCGGCAGGGAGCCTGCTTCTCCCTCTCCCTCTGCCTGCCACTCTCTGCCTGTGCTCGCTCGCTCTCTCTCCCTCTCTCTCTGACAAATAAATAAAAAATTTTTAAAAAAATTTTTTTAAATAAAAATAACAAGTAAAGAAAGCCCAGGCTGCAGGCCCCCGCCCTTCCTGCACAATGGGGTCCTGAGATTGCTAACAGCCCCAGAGGCTCTTGCAGTAAGTGCTGGGCCCTTTCCAGCATGGCTGTGGACCAAGACCAGTGACCCAAGGACCCCAGGGAGAAATGTGGCCTGACGACCTCCAACCCCCCAGGGCCCCAGGGCTCGACTGGGACACACAGAGCTTGGGCTGGGAGCCATGAGGACAAATAGTGACAAGGGTCCCCACGGGATGTCAGAGAGGACACGACTCCCACCACAGCACGCTGATCGGGACTCCAGCTTGAGGTGCAGCCTCATCTGGTGGGTTGTCCAGCCATGGCCCTCGTGGCCCCCTCACCCCACCTCCAGGCCCAGCCAGATGCCTCAGAACAGCGGTGTGCTGAGACAGCCCATACCGTCCATGCCGAGGCCAGCCTCTGTCCCAGGGTCTACATGGCAGACGGTCCTCCCGGCACCACCCCCAATGCCTCCATCTTGCAGCGCACAGAGCAGAGCGTGCCCACCCCATGTGTCTACACTGCGATGCACATGCATTTCACCCCCCAGGGCTTGGGTCCCAGGGTGCCTGCACCTTGTGTCTACAAGCACGTGCGCATGCGCGCGCGCGCACACACACACACACACACACACACACACACATGCATAGGTCTGGAGCCACGATGGCCAGAGCCACTTCCACTGTCACTGGTGGACAGATGGGTGAAGGGTCAGCAATCCAGGACAGACTGCTAAGACTCCACCTTCAAGACCTGACCCCTGCCCTCCCCTGGGTGAGACCCGGCCTCCAGAAGCAAGTCGCCCACTGAGCTACACACCCTGTTCTAGGCCCCAGGAGTTAGAACTCATGACATTCAGACTAAGGGGACTCCTGGGGCCCTCAGCAATGAAGCGTCTGCCTTCGGCTCAGGTCATGATCCTGGGGTCCTGGAATCAAGTCCCGAGTAGGGCTCCCTGCTCAGCAGGGAGCCTGCTTCTCCCTCTGTCCCTCCCCCTGCTTGTGTGCTCTCACTCTTTCTCTCTAATAAATAAATAAAATCTTTTTTAAAAAAATGAAAGAAAGTAAAACAAAATCTTGGACATAAGGATCATGAGTTTACCTTCCAAAGTTTATTCTTGAACATTTTAGAATGATTTGGTTTTTGTCTTTTGCATTTTTTTTCCCCAAATGCCTCCCACTGCCTTTAGGAAAAAGTACAAGCTGATCTCCATAACCCCCTCCACCCGCCTCATTTCCTATAGGCCTGACCCCTCCATCTGGGGCTCCGGGAGAGGGAAAGAGCCCAGCAGTGAGAGCAGCATGCAGCACAGGAGCTCCAGACGCGCATTTCCGGCCGCAGACGGGGAGGGTTGGGGGTCCTCAGGGGGCCGCAATCAACAGAACATTATTCTCTCACAGTTCTGGGAGCCAGAACTCCAGAACCGAGCTGTCAGCCACACACTCTGTCCGAGGCCTCTGGGTGAGCACCTGCGTCACTTCTCCCAGGCCTCCAGAGCATCAGCCCCATCTCCGTGTCCCGCACCCCCGGCACTCTCGCTGTGCCTCCTGTGTCTGCGGGCAAATTTCCCTCTTCCAATAAGGATTTGACTCCTGCATGACCTCATCTCAGCTAATCACATCTATGAAGACCTAACTTCCGAATAAGGTCACATTCACAGGGGCTGGGGTTAGGATTTCAGCATGATCTTTTTAAGGACACAACTCAACCCACAACACTCACTGATGAAGAAACCAAAAAAATGTTACAACCCACTTTGAAGGGAAACCCAAACCACAAACACACACACAATCACCGAATTTGTAGGGAGATGCACCACTGGTCACTACCCAAAAAGCAACCATCAGCTGCTTTCCACCAGGCAAAATTAATTTGCATTTCAATGAACAAGAAACGTTTGCATTGCTATCAATTTTCTGCAATTACAGAGCTATAAAATAGTTCAAAGATAATGAAAGACAGAAAATCTGGAAGGGAGAGCCAACAGGACACCCAGCAATTTTTTTTTTTGACATTACAAAGTCTTTTGACTTACAGTTTATCCTGGCAAAATTCCATACATACGCAGAAGTAAAAACACCAGGATTGCCCAAACTTTTTTTTTTTTTTAAGATTTTATTTATTTATTAGACAGACAGAGATCACAAGCAGGCAGAGGCAGGCAGAGAGAGAGGAAGAAGCAGGCTCCCTGCCGAGCAGAGAACCCGATGAGACACGCACTGGATCCCAGGATCCTGGGACCATGACCTGAGCCGAAGGCAGAGGCTTTAACCCACTGAGCCACCCACGCGCCCCAAGGATTGCCACACTTGTCACTGAGCTCTAACCGAAGATCAGTGCCAGACGCTCTATGTCCTCGCCGACAGCATGAATTTGAAACAAATTCCAAACACCATCACATCATTTCATTCGTAAGTAATTTAATGAGTAGTTCTTAAATATTTTAGAGACAGAAATGACATAATCCTACTGGATTTCAGAAAAATCAGTCTGGTTGACAAGTAGAGAAGGACTGAAAAAATTAGCAGAGGCAGAAAGAAGAACTCCAGCCGCTGCACACACACACACACACACACGCAACACACAGTCCCTCCCCGTGGGCCCCTCTGTACCTGACCTGACAGCTCCCCTCCAAGTCAGCCTGTCCCTGGGCCCTGCCCGCCCGGACCCCCCTCCCCCACCAGCCTGGAGTCTCAGAGGCTCCGGTTCCCAGTGGCCACCACTTGCTATCCTCAGCCCTTCTGTCCACCTCCCGTCCACCAGCCAAAATGATTGCTTCGAAACACAAATGCGGACACATCCCCCCTCTGCCTGAAACTCTCTGCAGCCCCCAAAGCCCACAGACAGAGACCCATTAATGTTCTCACGGCAGCCCTGCCTGCCCTCAGCCTCACCCCTCCCCATCTCCAGCCTCGCTTGCTCCCTCTCGTGTTCCCCTCCCCTCCAGGTACCACGACCCAGCCCTAGAAGCACAGCCAAGACGCCACCTCTCTAGGAAGCCCCCGTGACCCCACCAGTGTTGGCACATCAAAGGCCAGCCACTAGCACGATGAAGACCACCCCAGAATGGAACTACTGGGGGTGAGACCTACATGTCTCTGAATCTTCAGGAACACGCACCCCCCCAACCGTGGAAGCTCACGAACGTGTTGGATGAGCCACAAGCAGTCCCGTCACCAGGCCTGGGTCTCACCATCGAGACCTCCTTAGGGCCTGTCCAGGTTATTCTTTAGGAAGGGTACCGAGGGCTGGGGTCACCGTGCTTGGCGAGCTGGCAGTGCTCAGAACCAGCCACTGGGTGTCAGGATTGGGCTGCTTTGCACAAAGCCCACCTGCCCTAGGAGATAGAGGGGATCCTGCCCGTCACCCCCAGCCTTTGGTGAAAATGGCTGCCCCTCTTGGGTTGTACAGAGCTAATCTGAGAGGGCCTCTTGGGAGAGGGGGGCTGCTCACCCTCCATCCTGTGAGTGGGATGTTGAAAGCCACAGGGCCACAGGCTCTTAAGAGGGCACAGCCAGGGACACCTGGGTGGCTCAGTGGGTTGGGCCTCTGCCTTCGGCTCAGGTCGTGATCTCAGGGTCCTGGGATCGAGCCCGGAGTTGGGCTCTCTGCTCAGCAGGGAGCCTACTTCTTCCTCTCTCTCTGCCTGCTGCTCTGCCTACTTGCGATCTCTGACTGTCAAATAAATAAAATCTTTAAGAAAAAAAAAAAAAAAAGAGGGCACAGCCAGCCTGGACACCAGGTGTGACCTATCTGGGCAGGGTTGTCACGGCGACTGGAAAGCCTATAGGTGGGTGGGAGCTGCGTCCTTGCTGACTCAGCCAGGGCAGGTGTGGGGCACACAGACCTGGTAGCTCCTGGAGCTTCAGGGACGAGGCCGGGTAAGGAAGGACATCCAGACCTGCTGTCTAGACAGAGCCCCGAGGACACACTAACCACACCACAGGCCTCCAGTCCAGTAACAGGACAGAGACAGAGCCCCAGGGAAGCACTTGGAGGGACTCCGCATACAAGAAGGGAACCCTGATCTGGGCAGGAGGCTGCCACAAAGCTACACCAGAGCCTCTGCCATGACACTGGGCGTCCGGGTCCCCATCCCCCTTCCCCAGGCTGGCCTGGCGCTGCTCTGTCCTCAGCTGGGTCTGGGGACCCCCACCTCAGCCCCTTCTCCTGACCACGGCCAGGGTAGTAGCAAGCGGCGCCCCCATACGCCCTAGACCGAGGCCCTGGCCCAGCTTAACCTAAGTGGCAGCCTCCTCGGGGCTCAGCCCTCAGTCTGGGGCTTGGCACACGCACAGCCAGTATCAGTGTCTGTCCCTTGGGCCGGCAGAGGGACCAGTGAGCCAAAAGCAGAGTCCAGGGCAGCCCCACCAGCAGGAGGCCCCAGGCCGGGCAGGGCCGAGGCCAGGGTCACCAGGTGGAGGCACCCCCTCCACTCCCGGGGCCCCCTTCCTTCAGCGGCCAACACCGACTTGTGGAGCAAACAACAGGGCTGGTACCAAGGGCACGGACTGGGAGGGAGAGGCCGGAGCCAGCTCCCAGGGCCCCCAGCTGAGCCCTGCCCCCTTCCCCACACCATCCCCAACTCTGGACTGCTTTCCCTGGACCCAGGCACAGCTCCTCAAACCCCCTCCCAGCACCCCCAGTTCTCCCTGGCTCAGAGCCGGGCAGACACCTGGCCTGCTGGTCTCCACCACGGCAGGACCCTGTGCGCCGGCCACAGAGGCCAAAGAGAAGGTGACGGTGGGGGCAGGGACCCTGGAAAATGTTCCCCAGGGGAATAGGGGAGACTCCGGAGCAGGAACACACACTGCAGCTGACCCAGAGTGGGGCGAGGAAATGTCTCCACCGGTCACGTGTGCACATGAGCAAGGCCGAGCGAGATGCTGTTAACACAGGCCGGGGAGCACACGTGTGTTCACCAGCACCTGTGCAGGAGAAGGCGGGGCAGCAAGCATGGGACCCGGGGCCCCAGGCCTGCCCTGCCCACCGGGCCCTATCACCAATGCCCTTCCCGCTGGAGACGGCCCCTCGCCGGTGCCCAGCCTCGGGGACCATCCCAGACAACCGCACCCCACTGTCTGGATGTGAAGACAGCAGGCGGGGTGGGAATGGACTGGGAGCTTCTGTGAACATGGGGGCGGAAGGACGGGTCTGCTGAGACCCAGGCACTGTGGGGCTGGTGTGGGCAGGGTGCTTGGTACAGGGCACCAGGGTCAGCAAAGCTTCTCCATCAGGCTCAGGCCGGGCTCCATCGTCTGAGCTTGGGCAGGCGGGAAGGGGTAAGGGAATGAGCAACCTTGCCCAGCAGGACCCACCACTCTGGCCCTACCAGCTGCCGGCTCAGTCTGTCCTCCCCCGCCCGGGAGTTGGGGAGGCCCTGGGAGATGGGAGGACCATGTCACCCTCCAACCTCCCACCATCCCTGCATCAACAGCTCACAGAGAGCCGGGTTCAAGGTCAGCATGTCTGGCCACACCTGTGGGAAGGGCCGCAGCCCACACTCCCAGGGACCAGAATCAAGCTGAGCTGTGTGGCAGGAGCCCCACACAGAGGGACAAGCCCTGTCCACCTCGCTCTGGCCTCTGGCCTGAATCATGGCTCTGCAGGAATGTTATACGCCCAGACCAGCCTTGCCTGCCCACTGACCTTTGGCATAAACGTGCAGACGGATGGCCTGTTCCTGAGTCCCTCTCTGGCCCAGGGTGCTGGACCACTCCAGGCCCAGGTGGAGGGTGTCAAGACACATCCACAGTCTCCCACCCCCCACGTGCATATTTACATACACAGGTATGCCTGTGACCCCTCCTCCCAAGACACATCGGGGCCCGCACCCTCCCACCCTGCCCTCCCCTCACCCTGGCCTCTCAGAGGGGCCACAGAAGCTCTGCTGGAGGCCGGGAGAAGACATCCCTCCACTGCCTTCCCCAAGGGCACCAAGCCCACCTGGGAGACCACCCCCAAACTCAGGCAGGCCCCCAGGTCCCACCCAGTAGGGCCTGTTTCTGGTTGTTGGAGCCTGGGCAGGAAGGAGGGAAAAGTCACCACCAAGAAGCCTTCCCTTCTGTGGCTGCATCTCCACGTGAGCCCCTGTCCCTCCCGCTCCGAGTTTCTGGGGGAAGCAGCAGCCTCAATGAGCCTCCCAGGCTGAGAAGGGCCTGGGCTGCCCTGGGGGCCATCGGCCTCCGTCCTGCTTGGGTGTTTCTCAGCCTGTGTCTGGAGGGGGCAGGGGATGGGCACGTGGGGCAGGGCAGGTGCCAGAGCCCAGGCAGGCCGTGAGCAAGCAGCCTCAAGGCCCGGCCAATGCTGCCCCAAACCCTGCTTCCCAAAGGCCTCAGATGGGGTTGGTGCCGCCCACAGCCAGCTGGACTCTGGATGTTGTCCTGGCCTCTGTCCTGGCTGCCCCTACAGACCCCCAGGGCAGGGCTCCTGCAAAGGACCCCCCAGCCTCCTTGGTCCTCTCCGCCCCCTCACCTCCCAGATCCTCTCCCTCTGAGCACCCGGCAGGACCTCCTCCAAACTTCCACACAGACAAGAGCCAGTACCCCCGGTAGGGCAGACAAAGCCAGTGACCCCTTCCTCCCCAAAGGCATCTCCCACCCCTGAGGCCCTCTATCCGCCACACACACCTGCAAGGCCCTCTGCTCTGTTCCCCATAGCGTGCCTCGTCCTAGACCACAGCTCAGACTGTCCTGATGTTTCCCTTCGCAGGGTGGGGGTCATTGAGAGCAGACTGAGCAAAAGACCCTATGGGACCCCTTTCTGGCTGCCCCAAGCCTCTCTCACCTTCCCTGAGCAGGTTCAGGAACCCCTGAGCCATGTTGTCCTCCTGGGCACAGCTCAGGGCCCACTGGCTGTTGGAGGAAGGGAGGCAGCTGGGCGCCCAGGGCCAGGGACGGAGTCCTGTAGGAGAGGAGCCCCCCTCTGTTTCCTAAACCCAGAGCTCTCTCTCTGCTTCCCTGGAGAAGTGGGAGAACCTGGTTCCCATTGTAGGGAAATGGGCCCTGAGTCACTTGCCCATTTCCAGCGAGCTATGCTCCCCGGTTACCCACCGAGAGCCACCAAGACCCCGGCACTCTCAGCAGCATTTCCCCTGAGGGGCCTCAAGCTCAGGCTGTCCCTGTTCCTGGTGAACCAGTGAGGGGGAGGCAGGAGAACGGACAGGCCTGGACTCCAGCCAGCAGGACACAGCCCCCCACCCCCACCCCCCAGGCCTGCCTGCACAGGGCTGAGACAGGGCACAGGGAAGCCGTGCGTGTGCATAAGCATGTGTCTCCATGTCTCCGTGTGTCTGTGTGCGTGTCTGCAGGTGCCTGCATCAGTGTGTGTGCACGTGCACGTGCATACATGTGTGCGTGCGTGTGTGGAGACCCAAGTCAACTGGTTTAGTCAGGGTGGAAAGTGACCGCCACACACAAACGACCGTGAGAATAAAGCTATGGAGGTGAGGGCATCTGGCCGAGCCCCACACTTAGCAGGGAGCCAGCCTGCCCCCTCCACTCTTCTCCTCTGCCTCTCTCGCACCCCCCACCCCTCCACGCCTGCTCTGTGTCTGCAAGGGTCCTGACACTCCCTGCCCGCCACACTGGGCCATGCCCCTCCCTGCCCCTGCTCTGCTCTGGGGGGGCAAGACCGCCCCTGGTGTCTCTGTATCTGCTTCCCCCAACACGTGAACAGTCGCACACAGCGATGCCCGAACCGGTGCTCACCAACACCTAGCGTGACACACCCCGCCTCCCACGGCCCCCTCCTCCAGGGCTCCTCTCCACAGGCAGGAAGTGCCCCGCCTGACTCATTTCTGGAAGTGGACATCATTTCCACGGGCTGACACCCCCATTGCCCAGCCCACAGAGCAGATGAAGGGCTGGGGGAGGAGGGGCTGGGGCTCGGGCCCCTGGGGCCACGGTGTCGCTGTGGGGCTTCGGATGAGGGGCTCCTGAGGCTGGGAAGAGGCATCTGGGAGTCGTTGCCCCTGCAAGGCCAGAGCCGGCTCCTGGGGGTCCTGGGCACCCACAGCCGGGACCCCCATTCTCCTCCAGCCCCTGCTGCCCCGGGCTCCCCACCCCACTTCAGATGTAGTAGGCTGAAGGGAAGCCAGACCGGCCCCCAGGACAGACTCAGGAAAGCAGAGAGCCAGTCTGGGAGGAACTCAGTGCCAGACCCAGCCAGACACCGGCGGGGTGAAACCCTGACTCAGGGTAGCCTCAGAGGGAGCCCCATGAGGGTTCTCCTCCTTCTGGCACCGGGCTCTCCCCCTCCCGAGGACTTGAGAAAGACCTGCCTGGAACTACCCGCTCCAGAGAAAGTTTGGGGTGGTGCTTGGTGTCTTGCTGCGAGGGGGCAAAGCAGGAGGGATACAAAGGTGCCCTCAGGGGCAGACCTTGCTGGGAAGAACCCCCACCCCAGAACTGGTGCTCAGGGCAAGACAGGACGCCAATCAGCTCCATGCTGGCCAGCGGGCACACAGAGCCCTGGGCCCCTCCTAAGGTGATCAGGGAACGGGGACCCCAGTGAGCACCCCTCCCAGGGAAGGCCCACAACCAAGCTCAGAGTGGCCAGCCACTCAGCACAGCCCACACACAGGCTACACAGTCAGGGGAATGGGGCCGTGCGTACCCTAGGCCCCGACCTTCTCTCCATCCTGTGTCTGGTATTCAGGAACCGTGAACTAACCCTAACCTCACCTCCCCACAAGTATCCCCAAATCAAGAAGTCCATCCCCAGATTGTAGGAAGGAGCCACCCACAAGCCTTCTCCTCACACTTCCTGACGTCCATCCCTGGCCTCCCTGGTTCTCAGCCCAGAGCACACCCAGGCCACAGAGCCCCCCTCACCCTGGGTACCCAGGGTTCAGAGGAGCAGGGAGGACAGGGCTCCCTCATGTCTCAAAGAGAATCTCCTCATTCAAATCTGTGAAATCTGGGGTTCCTCAGGGGGTGAAGTCGGTTCAGCGTCCAACTCCCGGTTTCAGCTCGGGTCATGATGGCGTCGTGATCTCAGGGTCATGAGATCGAGCCCGGCAACAGCTCCGCACACAGCACGGAGTCTGCTTAAAAAATCTCTCCTCCTCCCTCTGCCTCCACCCCCAACCTGCTCACATGTCTCTCTCAAATAAGTAAACACATCTTTTTGTAAAAAATCTGTGAAATCTGAGGGTGTTCGTGTGGGACAGTGAATTGCCCCGAAGTTCTAGCTACAGGGCCCTACACGCACAAGAGACCCAGGCCCACGTTTCCTGCAGGAAGGTGACTGAAGGCCCACTGGGGAGGCTCGGGGTCCTCCAGGACTGGCAGCAGGTCTAACGTGGAGGGACCCCTGCGGGGTGCAGGCTGGCAGTGGCGGGAGCCCTGGCTGAGGTTTGCAGGCCCCCCACACCCTGCTGTGCCCCACTCTGGGCCCACAGCATGGGAGGCTGGTGCCCCGGTCACGGCCTCAGGCTTGGTGGCCTCGGGGTGCTGGGGCAACTACCCGGGCTCCTGTCCTGACTCAGGCCCTGGGAACACAAGACTGTGATGCTGGTGAGGGGAGAAGGCGGGGGGGAGGGTGGGGAGACCCCCTGCCGGCTGTAGGCAGCCGTGTCTACGCAGAAGTCACGCAGAGGAACCGTCCAGATCTGCAGCAACCCCGTGGTCTGGGTATCAGTGAACAAGACTGTGAGAGCAGCTGGTGGCAGTGGGCAGCTCACGGAGGGACCAGGAGATGGACGAGAGGCAGACATCTCTCCACAGACATCCACCGCCTGTGTGGTTTCTGCCCACGTACATGTTCTTCCCTCGGCAAAAAAAAAATGATGAGAGAGAGAGGAGTTGGGTTGTCTGTGAGCAAGAAATTCTGCTTCCACACAGACATCCAGACCCCTCAGATCCCTCCATGCAGCTGGGACCTATACCGAGCCCCCCAAACACAGGTACAGAGCTTCCCCCAGAAACCGCACGCACGCACACACACACATGCGCACACACAGGTGCACACACGCACAGATAAGGGTGCCCAAGTCCACAGAGACCCACAGACGGAGGCACGGATGCACTCGGTGGGGCACACAGACATGGCCCCCTCCGACTGCCAACAGGCCCGGGCACTCCAGAGACCCCACGCTGCACGCCCCCACACACACACACAGGAACATGCACGCAAACACACACACACGCACGCACCCCAGGGCCGCTGGCTGGAGAATCCACCCAGGCCAGTAGCACCATGGGGACCCTGGGGATGACGACAAGTGCTACCACAGCTCCTGCCCCCATTGTTTCCCAGAGCTCCATGTCAACCAGAGGACCCGCCTCCCTCCTTCACGGTTCCTTTGTGTTGGTACCAGCTGCCGCCAGGCTGGAGACTCACCGGGAAGCCAGCCCCACCGAGGCTGCTGCCCAGGCAGGTCCTAAAAGCTCCCCGGACAGCAGAGAGCTGACAGGGACCCTGGCAAGAGCCCGTCAGTGGGCCTCACCTCCCTCCACCACCCCTGCCCCAGCTGGCACTGGCCTCCTGCACACAACCACCAGGGTCACCAACTTCTGGTCACATGTCATCAGACAGGTCAGTGGGGTGAAGAGCCGTGGTCCCACAGGGGTGTGACTGGGAGAGCTCTGGCTTCAGGACCCCCAGATTTGAAGGGGGCAGCGGTGAGCCTGGGAGGTGTGTTTGCATAGGCACCGCCTTGACCCAATGTAGATTACATGCGGGTAGGGGGCAGGACAGGGGAGGGCAGAGAGAGACCCCGTGTGTCCTCAACCCTGGCAAAATGGCCACGGCCTCTGCCAGAGAGCATGAGGGGCTGCTGTGCTAAGAGTCAAAGCCCAAATGTCTCTCTGTCTCTTAGAACCCAGCCCCAGGAGGCCCCTACCCAGCCTCCCTACTCCCAGGCACCGCCAACCGACCCGGGGTCCCACCTCAGGATGCAGGCTGCTGGGTTGGGTCCCCTTGAAAGCAGAAGCCCCCCTCCCGGGCCACAACAGGCGCCAACCACACTCGGGACGACAGCCTCGGGCCCAATGCCGCCCTCCATGAGCTGCTGCCGGCCCCGTACTCCCTGATCCACACCACGGTGCTGAACAGCAGCACAGCGGTCATCCATGTGATCCTGAGGGGGCCCAGCGGGAGGACGGTGACCCACGTGTCCACCCTGAACCTGGCTGTTGCCGTCGGCCTCTTCGTGCTGGTGCTGCCCGCCCGCCTCACGGGCAGCCGCTGCAGTCCCAGCCTTTCAGGGAGCCGCTCTGCAAACGGGTGCCAGCTGTCCGCCGCCATATCCTCTTCTCCAGCACCTGCTTCCTGGCTACTGTGAGTGTGGACCACCACCCGCAGACGCTGGCCACCACGAGGTCCCGCCCCGGGCCCCGGAACACCCTCCTGGGTGAAGATCACCACCCTGTGTCTGGGTCGAGGTCACCATCATGGTGCCCTTGCTGTGGTCCACAGCAACGAGCTGCAGGCCACCAGCTGCAGACTGAGCTCCCCACAGCCTGAGAGAGCCTGGTTCAAGGCTGCATCCACATGCTGGTCCTGGGTTTTGTGGCATCCTCTGTGTGCTCTGTGTGGACCTGCCTCATCGGCTGTGGGCCCTGCAACTGCACTCCACAACCAAAGCTCTGGGCAAGGCCGAGCAGAAGGTGACCAGCCTGGTTCTGGCTGTGCTGGCCACGGGTCTGCTCTGCTAGATGCCGTTCCACCTGGCCTCAGTCGTGACCCTGACCGCACACCTGCCCCAGACGTCCCTGGTCATCCGCATCTCCTGTGCCATCACCAGGCTCCAGCCCAGGAGCTAAAGGAGCTGTGCCAGCTCCCGTCCCAACCCTTTCCTCTACGCTTCCTGGGTGAGAGCTTCCTAAACACCTTCCAGAGCACATTCCGGTGTCCAGGGGCCTGAGCACCCCTCCACCAGCGCCCCGGGATATCTTAGGACAAGTGCTGTCACTGTGGAGGAACGGCCCACTTGCTCACATCCCATCACTACCTTCTCCATGCAGAGAAAGAAAGACCACGAAGGTTAGCCACCACACCTGCAGAAATGACCGAGAGCCTGTCCCTGCCCATGTCTGCCACCTGGACAGCCCCTGGGTGAGAGGCTGCAGAGGGACAAGTCCTGCCCCCCCCACCCCCACCAATCTGACCCAGGCCAAAGTTCTTGGCACAGCAGACATCCCAACTCTACTCGCCTGCAGAAACACAGACAGACCAACCTCCCTGGATGCCCCTTCCCCGTCCTCCCTGACAGCCGTGATCTTGAGGGAAAGAGACCCAAACTGTGATCCCTTTGCGGGGACACTCAGGCTGGCTCCTCCCAAGACAGTACGAACAGTTGATAAAAGTGAGAACACCTGGGGCAAGAAAGCCACGTGTTACTACAAAACCAGACTCAGTCCTCAAAGATGACCACGGAATGCACGCTCATTGCTTGAAACTTGGGTGGCATTTCACCAGGAAACCTGTGCCCCTCTTGTGCCCTCTCTTGACCCCCCCGCTGTGGCCCGCACCCGTTTTGTGTCCTCCATGTCTCAGCCTGCGGCCCCCTCAAATCCTGCTCTAGGACCCAGGGCCCTTCTGCCAGGACCTCTGGACACCCACAGTCTAGAAAGGACATCGGTTTCTTGGATGGGCTGGCATCTGGACCCCTTTCTCCCTGGGGTGTGGCCTGGGGCCTAGATTCTTCCAGCAGGAGCTCCACGCTGAACCTCCAGGGGCAGGGTGGGGACGCTGAGGGGCTGGCCACTCAGAGACCATTTTCTTCCAGGAGTTGGGAAGGGGGGACAAGTCCCCAGAAACTCCCCTAGCAGGCCTTGGCCAGGATCCCCAGCCTTGGCCCCATGGCTCCCAGCTGGTTCTATGCGTGGGGTTCAGGCCATGCTACCCGGGGTCACTGGCACCTCTCGATACCTTCCAGAGCTCCCGGGACCCAGACCAGTTGTCGTCCCCACGGCGGGGAGCTCCAAGCAGTCCGTCCCCCTGCCACGCTACACCCACCATTAACCCCCCGTGAGGTCACCCCACAGTGCATGGCCACTACCTGTCATACACTCCAGCGTCCCTAGTCACGTGTGTCCTCGGAGCTCAGACCCGCATCCCTCTCACCTCTCCTCTCTCAGCCTGATACAATTCAAACACACCCTCTCCCCTTTCTCTTCCTTGACAACACAGTGATCTGTGGCCGTGTAACAAATTTCCCCAGAATCTGTCGGCTTGAAACCTTGTCTCATAGCTCCTGTGGGTCAAGAATTCGGGAGCAGTTTTGGAATGGTTCTAGCTCAGACACTCTCCTGAGGTCAGGGTCAGGCCTGCGGCTGAGGCTCTGGTCGCCTGAAGGCTGGACGAGGGCCACGGGTGCTGCTTCCAAGGAGGTCCCCTCGCACGGCCCACGGCAGGAGACCTCGGGTCCTCGCCACCCAGACGCCCCCCAGGGCTGCTGAGGCACCCTCACTACCTGGCGGCTGGCCCCAGGGGGCGAGCAGGTGGGCAGGGAGAGGCAAGAGGAGGCCTCGAAGCCATTCAAGACTGTCCTGGAAGCCACGTGCCACATTCTGTTCATTAGGAGCAAGTCCCCAAGCCCAGCCCATGTGCAGGGCCTGTGGACATTTTTTAAACCACCACTCACACCCACATCTCTCCCTGGAAGGTTCTGAGTCCTGTTCCCCACAGTGCGGTCGTTCCTCTGCCAGCAGCAGCCCTCATTACAGCCTCCGCACCGCCCGCCCGTCCCTGCAAGCTTCTTGAGGAGAGGAGCGGAGGCTCTCAACACCCATCTGAGGTGTGAGCAGGTGCAAATGAGTGAGGGAATAGGACGCCCAAGCCACCCTCGGCAGGGGCTGCGTTCCTGAGAAGCCATGGGAACAGGAGGGGAGGGGGGAGGGGAGGGGAGGACCGCTAGGCTAAGAGACCCCGCCCCGCCCCCCTCATTTGCCCCTAGCCCCCCCTCCCCCCACCCCCGCAACACTTTGCCGCCTTGGCAGGGACCGAGGCAGATCAGGATCAGCCAAGCGGCGCACATGTCCCCATGCCACCCCCATCCCACCCCCAGAGGGAGGGTCCTCGCTCAAGGGTGAGACCCTAAGGACTGAGAGCCATGGGCCAGCCAAGATGAGGAGACAGGGGAATCCTCACCAAGATCCTGCCCAAGCCGGTGGCGGTGCCCCAGGAAAACGTGGCGGTGCCCCAGGAAAACGCCAACCACCGCTCCCACCCCAAAGCTGGCTGTGGTCCGAGCCCTCCGCTGTGACTTCCTGAGATGGGCTGGGCGAGTGTCCCAGACCTCTGGACCCCTCGACCCAGAGAGAGCTGCCTCCGGGATCCAAGTCCCCCTATGGCGGGTGCGGACAGCATCCCGGCATCCGGGCAGAGATCCCGCGGTCTCAGTGTCGCTGGTGGGCATCCCCAGCCACGTGGTTACGGTTAGGTGGGCAACCCCGGCCCCCGCCGCCTCCTCCACCACCTGGGCCTTCCCCCACAGACCCACAAGGGAAAGTTAGCTGTCCTTGTGCAGAGGCTCGGAGAAGTCGGGAGACTGGACCAAACCCAGGAGCTGGTGGGAGCCGAGGGGAGGGCGAAGGCGGTGCAGGCCAAGGCGCGGTGGGGCGACAGGGGGCAAGGTGGGGCGGGGGGGGCCAGCAGGGGTAGGCTCGTCACCCCAGCCAACGCACCTGACCCCTCAGGGCCCATCTCTCCGCGGATGCTCACTGCGGGGCGGGGCAGGCAGGTTAGGGTTCCCCAACCACCCGCGCCCCCCCCCCGCCCCACCGCACAGTCTCCTGGGCACTCCTCAGGTACCTGCTGCTGTAGGCCCCTCATTCCCAAACTTCCCCTTGACGCTAAGTGTCTGTTTGAGCAGCCACGTGCCCATCATTAAGGTTGGTGTGAAGCCGCACACCAGCCCCTCTGCGTGGGCCAAACACTTCCCCCCGAGCTTGCCCTTGCTGCCCCCTCTGACGCCCCCCTTTCTGAGAGGGTCACCCACCCCAAGGGTCAACCTGGACCAAACTGGGTCCACACCAGAGCCGGAGGCATGTCCCCATCTCAGGGCCACCAGTGGAGGCTGTTCTGCTTCCAAACTCTGTTCCAGGAGAAGGGGACGGAGCGGGGAGGAGCTCTGCCAAGACCAAATGGGGGGAGAGAAACATGGGGCCCCACGGGGAGAGCCCACCCCACCCTGACCTGCAGAGAGCCTCTAGCCGCAGGGGCAGGCTGGAGGTGCTGTAGCTGGTTGTTCAAGGAGAAACTATTTGTGCTGAAGGAAAGGAAACAGACCTCCAGTGCATCACGAAATCACACCTTCTGGAAGTCGCAGCCTCCCATGAAGACATAGCCTGGCCAGGTGAGCAGCCCAGAGCAGGTAGGAGGACTCCTTACCCCAGCAGCCCCACCCCACGGGAGTCAGAAACACCTGCTCAGTGGGAAGGGATTTATGGTGGCCCCAGTGACCCCTGGAGACAAGATTAGGGTTGGTTCCATGCGGGGGAAATGACACTGGTCGCATGCATAAATACACGAAGCGACATGTCCCACCAGCACATGTCCTTCGGCCTGTCACAAAAATGCCCCAGCGGGGCAGCTCCAGGCCCCAGGGCCTTGCACTGCAGGCAGCATGGCTCCATCCCCCCCAGGAATGAACCCACAGAGCTGGGGCTCCCTGAAGCAGGAGAAGCCAGCCCAAAGTCTTAAGTGCTTCCTGTTCTTTGCAGGTGCCCAAGACCACCTGGCTGAGGTCAGCCGCTCAGCTCACGGGTGGAGGCAGAATGGTCTTCTCAGTGTTGGATTTCCATAGTTTATCTACAGGAAAGAGTGTCTGCAAAGTCGCCAGACGGCAGCTCCCAGCCACAGAGCAGGAAGGGTGCTCCTCTGGGGACCACCGCAGGGAGCCCCCTCCCCAGCAACAGTGTTCCCACACCAGACCATTCTCACAGTGGCAGTGGGAAGCTCAGGCCTCCCCCACAGACCCCTGGAGGCTTGTCAGTGAAGCCGGGGCCAGTCGCCAGGGAGGCAGAGCAGAGTCCGTCCCCACGGCCACTCCTCTTCCAGGTCCACCAGGGTCCAAACAGGGCGCAGGGGCCTGTCAGCTGCAAAACTGCTGACCTCTGGTTTCAAGAGAGCCTCGGAGGACCCAGGGACCACTAGACAGAGCACAGCAGAGCTCCCCTCCCCTCCAGTGCTGTGCAGCCAAGACCAGGACTCTGGGGCTGTTTCCAGAATGACAAAGTGGCCTGAGGTGACCAAGCAGCCCACTGTCCTTCTGGGCCACCTCCACACCCCTGGACAGCCACATCTGTGGTTGATAGTTCTTTGTACTTCAGGAGCGAAAAGCCCCTCAGAAACCTCTCAGAGGCGGGCGTGGGGGACGAGGAAGTTACAGCACTTGAGACCCAGGAAGTCCGCATCAGCAGCTCCAAACCCCAAGGAGGGGTTGCAGGGCCCCCCACAGAGAGCACATGGCACAGGGAGCAGGTGGCACACTGCACTCCAGGTGTGCCCATACCCAGAGCCCACAGGGTGCAGCTGGGGAGAGGCCAGCAAAGTCCCATGAGGGTTAGGGTGTTGGCAGGGGCTCTGGCCGGGCACACTCGTGTCAGGTGTCCCCTCTCTGCTATGCACCAGGAGGGCAGCTACCTACCATCTGACCTGTCCCATGATGTCACCAGGCCCTCTGAGGCCACGCGGAAGTCCGCAAGTCCGGCAATGCCCAGGACCCAAGTTGGGTGTCAGCCTAAAGAGCAGTGACCTGGGTGAGCTCCGTGTTGGGTGTTGATGGGCTCTGCGGGCTGACGGGCACCATGGGCAGGTCCACGCCTAGTCATGCGGGCCGTGGTACTGTCTCAGAAGTCTTGCAGGCCAGGGCCACGTCCTTGGCGATGCTGCGCACACGGTCGGACACCTGCGTCTCCCGGCGCAGGGCCGGGGCACAGCAGAACTTTCGGAAGCAGGCCTTGAAATTCTCATCCAAGAAGGCGTAGAGGATGGGGTTGAGGCAGCTGTTGACGTAGCCAAGCGCCGTGCAGAAGCGCAGGACAGCCACAGCGGTCTCGCTGCCTGGCTGCACCCCCAGGCCCTGTGCCAGCACAAAGACCTGCACGGGCGTCCAGCAGCCCACGAACACGGCCACCACCACCAGCACCAGCCGCGTGATGCGCCGCAGGTTCCGGTCCTTCTCACGGGAGCCGGACAGCAGGCGCACGCCACGCAGCCGCCGGATCATGAGGCTGTAGCAGATGGAGATGACGAGTACGGGAATGATGAAGGAGAAGAGGAAGATGCAGATGGCGAACACGGGGCCCCAGTAGTCCTGTGGGGCGGGGATCTCCACCAGACATTCGATCTCTGCAGGGAGAAAACCAGGGTCAGGGTGGGTGGACCGGGAAGGACCCTCTGTGACCCAGGCAACAAGAGCACTGGGGAAGGGGTGCCGCCCACTGACCTTCATCCTCGACCTGTGCCGAGCCCATGATGGCAACAGGAATGCCGACAATGGACGCCAGAGCCCAGATGGCCACGTTGACAGCCTGAGCCTTGCTGGACGTCCGGACATCAAGAGCTCGGATGGGGTGGCAGATGGCTACATAGCGGTCCACGCTCATGGCAGTCAAGGTGAAGGTGCTGGTGAACATGTTGTAATAGTCAATGGCAATGACCGTCTTGCACAGGGCGTTTCCAAATGGCCAAAAGCCCAAGAGGACGTCAGTGCCCTGGAAGGGCAGTGTCAGCAGCACCAAAGTATCTGCCAGGGCCAGGTTGAAGATGTAAATGTTGGTGGCTGTCTTCATCTTGGTGTGTCTGCAGAGAGCACAGGGAAAAGGAAGGCTTCATCCAGTGCCCATGGCTGGACCTGGCAGCAAGGGCCAGGGCCCTTCTTATTGCCCCGTGAGGAGCATCCAGTCTGAGGCCCTTGTTAAAATGCAGGTTCCTGGGCCCAGCATAAGGGCATGGAGCCAAGGAGCAAACAGTCCTTCTGGCACACACAAAAGGGTTCCAGACCCGACTCCAAGCCTGCTTTGGAGAAGTTGGGTATGAAGGGTAGCAGGGCACACATCTGACTCCACGTGGAATCAAAGAGGTAGGACCGCTAAGAAAAAGAGCCTGTCCCCCTCCTCCCTTTCAAGTCTTCCTGAAGACCCTTCACAGACCACAGGGTTGGCCTTACAGACACCAGAGATTTCTAAGGGCTCCCAAGTCTGTAAGAGCACATCAACGGCCGTCAAGCCCATGTTGTGGTCTGGGGATAGAGACGGGAAATGGTGACAGGAATGGGAGAGGAGCTAATGTGGTCTGGCTGTACCCAAGGAACAGGTCTGGGGACATTATGGCTGCTTCATAAATATTTGTTGACTGAATTAATAGTAATAATATTGGTGATGGTGGGGGGTGGGAAGTGGGGGGTGGTAACTATGCGGGTGGAGATGGAGACAGCAGTGATGGTCATGGTGATGAGGTCGTAGAGGTGGGAGGAGTGACGGCAGGGATGACAATGTTGGCAGCAGCACCAGAGGTGACGAGGCTCCATGTCACTGGACCTGCCGTAAGAGGATCTGGGTCAGTTCTGCGTCTTAGAGAAGGATTTGGAATCAGCAGGAACAGGCCTTAATTATGACCAAATAACAGCACAAGGACCACAACAGCAGACACCTGAGCCAAGCTCACCACACGGATTTCATTTTCATTTAAGATTTTAAAAGGCTATATTGGTCCACACTCTGTGCAGGAAGACACTTAGGCTCAGAGGATCTAAGTGGTCTTAAAAAGAGCAGGTAGGGGCACCTGGCGGCTCAGTGGGCTAAGCCTCTGCCTTTGGCTCAGGTCATGGTATTGGGGTCCTGGGATCGAGCCCCGCATCGGGCTCTCCACTCGGCGGGGAGCCTGCTTCTCCCTGCCTCTCTGCCTGCCTCTCTGCCTGCTTGTGATCTCTGTCTGTCAAATAAGTAAACAAATAAATAAAATCTTTTTTAAAAAATGAAATAAAGTCTCTTAAGAAGAGCAGGGCTTGCAAGTGGTGTCTCTGACCCTTGGGGCAGCCGATCCCAGTCCTCGGGGTCAGAATGCCCTGTCCTGACATGCAGGCTGGTCCCCGCCTATCAGTGTCTCTGGGGACCTTCCCTATCTGCTCTGACGAGGACGAGGATGTGGCTGAGTATGGCTGCCCCACGGTGGAGGAGAGAGACAGAGAAGCGGTGATGACGGGAAGGGTGACCCAGACCACCGCAGGCTGGGACACCTGCAGCCAACCCCCAGCCACAGAGGCCCTGTGAGTCCAGTCCCCTGGGGTTCAGCACCACAGACAGCTGCTCTTCCCTGCCCCCCCCCCCGCATAAGCATGTGCACCATGCACACCAACACACACACCTTGCACGTGTCCGTGGGCACACTCACACACACTGGTTTTACACACACGGGCACTCCCAGGTGTGTGTATGCTCACACTAGTGTGCGCAGGGGCACACTTGCATGTGTGTGCTTGTACATGTGTGCCCAGCTGTAAGGTACACGTGTATGTGCACAGGTGCCACACCTCACGCTAATTCGTGTGTGGGCACTCTCACCACCCATGCATGTGTGTGCGTGTGTGTGCGTGCACTGCTGTGTACCCACCTACATGTGTGCACTTCACAGATTTGTGTGCTCACCTGTGTGTGCATGCTTGTACCTACGTGTATACATGCACACACACGCACGCATGCACACCGTCCTCACAATGTCCCCAGGCTGTTCCTATGATGTCCCCCTCTCCTGCAGCCCGGCCAGCCCTTCTGACCCCCCAGGCTTTCCCAGTCTGAGCCAGCACACGCTGGAGTCGACCCAGACCCCGGCAGTCGCCTGGAGCCGAAGGGGAGGGGCTTTGGGCACAGCCCCAGCGCAGGCCAGAACCGGCAGTGTCGGAGCGGCGACCCAGGGTTACCGTGAGATCCATGCGATCTTCCCACAGTGGCTGGGCACCCCCGCATCAGGGGTGTGATCTGTCAGGAGTCGGGGGACATTCCATCGGGGTCACGGCCGCGCCCCCCCTCCCACCTACCAGAACCAGGGTGGGCTGCTCCTTTCCTTCTGCCCTAGTCCTGTGCCCCAGCCGTGAAGACGTGAGCACCCAGGACCTCAGAACCGACCCTGCCCCTGACGCCGCCCGACAGGGTGACCAGACATTGAACGGGAAAGGTGCAGAATCTCTACCGGGCAGGCCCACCCGCTGCAGCCCCCGAGGCTTCCCCTCTGCAGCGGAGTGGGCGGGGCCCTGGCCTACCTGAGGATGACGTACATGACGAGGCAGTTCCCCAGGAGTCCCCCAATGCAAACGGCCAGGTAAAGCCCCACAATGGTGACCTTGAGCCCAAGGGGCAGGAAGGCGGCGTGGCTGGCGTTGAGCAGAAGGTGGGGGGGCAGCAGGCTGTGGTTGGGGCTCAAGAGGGACAGGTTGCCCTGCAGGGGGCCACTGTAGAGGACCTCCCAGAAGGGGGCAGGGAAGAGGGACTCCATTCTGCCTCCCTATGTGCAAAGCCACCTGGTGCCTGGGAGAGAACAGGGACACATGACCACAGCACCTGACCCCCACACAGACTGGAGGCCTCCAAGCACAGGGTGTGCGGCCCCCACCACCCCCCCCACGGCCATGGACGCAGAGACGCACATGCACACACAGAAACCATGGAGACAAGCAGACCTGTGTGCACAGACAGGGATGTGTCTAGAGGCGTGTGCAGACGCGGACGCGGTCTCGCGGGGCCGACAGTCTCCTGCGTGGGACGTGCGCGCGTGGTCACACAGTCACGTGTTCACCCACAGTGGCTCAGGGGCGCACAGCGACCCATGCGTGCGCACCACCCGCAGAAACGTCCAGACCTGACCTCGGGCACACACAGACACAAAAGGGGCAGAGACGCACCCAGAAACCCGTGGGACACAGGACACGACTCCCTCCTGCCCCTCCCCAGTCCTGCCGCGGGCTGCAGTCTGTCCACACCCGACCCCAGACCCCCGACCCCCGACCCCGGCAACTTAGGCCTTACCTTAGCAACCTCCGTGGGAGCCGAGGCTGTGGCGGCTCTAACCCTCAGCCCCGGCGGCGCGGGGCTGGGATGCCACTGCGGGACCAGCCGCAGGTCCGCGCGGGGCTGCACGGGGCTGCGGCGGGAGCGCGACTCCTTCCCAGCAGACGCCAGACCAGACGCCGCAGCCCGGCGCGGAGCTGGGGGATGGGGCGGAGCCTCCGGCTCGCGAGGAGGAGGGGCCCTGAGGGCGGGGCGAGGGGGCCGCAGGGAAGGGGGATCGCCGGGCTCCCGCGCACTGGACGTCCTTCGAGCGCACGCTGCGAGATGAACGCCAGAGACCGGCTCCCACACACGGACACAGGGACGCCTCTCCACACGGGAACTGAGTCGAGGGATAGACACACACACCAGGACATAGACAGGGACATGGGACAGAGACTCAGGGGGACGCCCACAAGACGCACAGACTGGGACACGGAGGCAGGGCCTCGTCTAACACACAGAGACACTGCCTCAGGTGGACCCAGACCAGCCCCGGTTGGCATTCTGGGCCCAGAAAGGGCCCCTCAGCGGGTGTCCCCAGCGGAGCAGGGGCAGGCCAAGAGGAGGGTGTGTGCGCAGCAGGGTGCCTGCCTGGCCAGCACTAAGTGGGTCAGAGCCTTGTGGACCAGCAGGGTGCCTCAACTCCACGGTGCACCCTGTGTGCCCACTGCGCACTCCATAGGTCCACGGTGAAGGCAAGCTCATCAGTTCCCGCACACGAGGTCACTGCCATCAGCATCAGCTTTCTGCAGACGGGAGCATTAAGCCTCGGTGATGTGAAACCCAGATCCATCTGCCACTTTGAGACACACCAAGGGTGTCTCTGCCCCAGGTGGGTCCCAAAGCGACACCTGAGCTTCATTTCCTCACAGCCTGGGCCCCTAGCCCCCATGCAGCGGAACAACTCCCACGGAGCTGCCTTCTTCCAGGCACTGGGGTCACATGCTGTGTGGGTGACCCCTTAGCTGAGTCACCAGCCTCCAAGTCATGGGGTCCTTCTTCCTGCACAGGCTTTACTCACATAGCCCAGACCCTGCTTGGAGCATCCATCTCCCCACAGATGGGGACCTGGTTGCTAGGCGACTGCCAGCAGCGTTGCTAGGATACCTGGCAAATCAGGAGACCATAGAGCAGGCAGATGCCCTAGGACTCAGCATCCCAAGCTGTCCCCCAGGACTTTCCTCTGCATCTTCACTGTGGCAGATTCAGGGACAGTATGGAGACACGGGGCACAACCACGGAGACACTCCCTCGGGACATGCAGGGGCACTCAGGCTCCCATGCCCGCAAACACACATGAAGACGCCCAATCAGACACATGACTGAACACACAAACATGGGTTCGGAAATGCACACACACGTGAACCCACACCAACAAGCACTCGAGGCACACGAGTGGCGGGGCAAGAGCAGGGAGACCCACAGATCAAGGCTTCCGGACCCCCAGGAGACACACACGTGCCCCCACACCCTCCAGACGAAGCCAGAAGCAGGATCCTGCTGACCTCAGGAGCCCAGCAGGGCCAGGAGCCCAAGGAGGCTTAGCCCCCACAGCCTCCCCTCGCTGGCAGGAGCCCACGGAGCTGCATTCCATGGTGGCCTTCAGTGTCTTCCCCGCTCAGGCACAGACTGGGGCAAGAGGGGGCCGTGAGACTGGTCTGGAAAGGCGTCCCATGTGAGTGAACCCAGTGGGCCTGGCACAAAAGATAGCCAGAGGCAGATCTCTGGCCCCTCACAGGACAGTCTAAGCCAAAGGACAGGCTCGGTCTCCCGGCTCATGAGTGGCCAGGCTAGGAGGCTGACTGTACTCCCCGAACACGAAAGGGACCCCACAGAGGGGGCCGGCCGCACGGAGGACGCGGCCCAGGCTTCTCTGGACCCCCGAGCAGCCAGGCTAAGACACCGAACACAGATGTCTCACGGGGGACAGCAGGGGACACGTTCGTGAGAGAGTATTTGTGTCCCATGCAGGCAAAACAAAACGCACAGGTGATGTGGAAATGTTAGGGTTCGGAGCCGACGGCCAAGAAAGAATTCTCCAGTGGAAGAACGTGTGTTTATTAGCGCACAGGGACAAGACCCGTGGGCACAAAGAGCTGCTCCGGGCTTGGGAGGACAGGCTGATTATACACTTTTAAGTTGGAGGGGTTAGGGACAGCACAAGCCTCTGCGGTGTTTCGGAAGCAAGGTTTCCAGGACACTGAGGGGGCTACTGTCAGGAAAACAGTATTGTCATTGTCTAGTAAACCCGCAGTCATGGGACCTTTCAATGTGTATTGGTGGGTCATACGCTTGGTGGATGACTGCCAACATACCTTTTGGGGAGTAGAGATAAAGGAAGTTTCCAAAGGAATTTTTATATGTTAAAGTAGACTCAGGGGTGCCTGGGGGGCTCGGTCAGTTAAGCATCCTACTCTTGATTTCCGTTCAGGTCATGCTCTCACGGTCCTGAGATCGAGTCCCACGTCAAGCTCTGTGCTGAGTATACAGCCTGCTTGGGACCCTCCTCTCCCCTCTCTGTCCCTCCCCGCCACCCCTACCCACCCTACTTGCCCACCCCCTTTTTATCTCTCTCTCTCTCTCTCAAAAAAAAAGTAGATTCACAGGACCCTGGGGGGTTGGTTAAGATCGCCTTTCGCCCTTAGGGAAGTGTCAACATCAGGGCCACTGGGCTCACAGAGGAAGGTCAAGGATTTGTCCATGGGTTATAAGTAGTAAGGACACTTCATTTTTCTTTGGCCTTTGTTTCCCATGTCACAGGGAAACCAGGGACAGCCCAAAGCAGGCAGCTCACATGAATGAGCACAGAATGTGTGTCCACAAACCCTGGCTTCAGCTGCCTGGGTTGCACTTGGGAGTCATGGCATTTGTGGCCAGACCTGGGTCCCAGAGAGATTTACACCCACAAAGTGGGGCGAATGCACTTTACTCTTGCCTAGTGAGTCGGGGCCTGGGAACGCCACCACTCATGGCCCCAGGCAAGCACGCTGTCCCCTCCCCTCTGCCTCAGCTTCCCCATCCCTGGGCTGTGCTCAGGGGTCCCGGTACAGTCACCAGAAGACACAGAGCCACCACTCCGGGGCGGGTCAGCCCCAGCCCATTCGTGCTGCTAAAAAGTAAAAGGACTTTAACAATTCTGAGTTTCATCATAATAAATTTGTTTGTTTGATTTTAACTTTACCATAGTTATATAATTAAGGCAAGGGGAGAATTGAGCTGTGTGTGGCTTTTCAATATAATGTTAAATTCTGTAGTCATTTAATAAAGCTTTGAATTTTATTTTGGCGTTTTATTTGCAGGCTCTGGAGCCATCAACATGCCTTTAGCTCTCAGCATTTCCATCAGCCCTTGAAAAACACGTGAGTCCTGGACACAAATAGATGAAAGACAGCTGCCTGGTCATCTCTCCCAGGTGCTAGGCTCTAGACACACGGGCGGCGCCTCTGCCATCTGCAAGGTGTGGGAAGGAGTTGGAAGAAGCTACTTGCAGGAATGTGAGCCGTGCGGGCACCAGGCCAATGAGGCTTAGGGAGGAGGCGTACCAAAGGTTTTCAACCCTACAAAAACAGAGGGAAAGTTACAAGTCCCTTCTTGCAGGAAAGCATGCCTCCACTTGCCCTATAAAACCCACCCTATTGCCAGGAGCCAGCAAGCAATTCCCCTTCTGTGAGGCCTCCTGGGCCAGACCTGGGAAGCTGAGAGGAGAGCCCAGACCTCTGTCTCCCAAAACTCACCAGCATGGGAGCACAGAGTTGAGCCAGAAGCAGCCCCTGCCTGGGCTATATGTCTCCAGGAGGCCTGCCTGGAGGAGGCTGCTGGCTAGGTGAGACTCCCTAAGCCCTCATTGCTTCTGGATCCCAGAGACCTTTGTCTTCAACAAGCCCCAGGGTTGGTGCTGAATCCCAAGGCCCAGGCCACACCCCAAAGACACATGCTGGGCAGGAATGGGTAGCACCCAGGGAACAGCTTGTGCCAAGGTTTGGGGGCTGGAAGGGTGGACAGTCATTCATTCTGTGGAGCTCAGGACTGGTGCAGGCTCTGCGATATAGGGGCACAAAGGCCAGAAGCTCCACTGAGACCCGACTCCCAAAGCCAGGACAGTTCCCCCCTCAGGGGTGGAGGTCCTAAGCCCCCAAAGGCACCACTGCCCTGACACACATCCATGAATGAAGGAGACAGTTATGAGGGTGTCCTGGAGGTCACCCATGCACCAACAGATTATGGTGCGACCTGCAGCACAAGCATATGACTTCATGAATTCTAGAGTAAACTGATGACGCATGAGTGAGTTACAGAATCAATACCCTGATAAGTGAATTGGTTGTAAAACAGTATGGCCTTAACAAATACGCAAACAGACCACAGAAATCTAGGCCCCAGCACCCAGGACCCAGAAATTCTGGGTTCAGCAAAACCTGGCTCTGGGAACTTGCAGGACCCCCCGAGACCCCAAACTTGCCCTGGAAGAGGTGAGGGGTCCTGAGCTCTG
The DNA here is from genome assembly GCA_004024625.1 of Mellivora capensis. Taxonomy (NCBI): domain Eukaryota; kingdom Metazoa; phylum Chordata; class Mammalia; order Carnivora; family Mustelidae; genus Mellivora; species Mellivora capensis. The sequence goes on along the minus strand of PISX010012192.1, from coordinate 20,115 downwards.
CCCCAGTTTCCCTTTCCTGTGAACAATAGCGGCTGTGGGAACCCTTTTGGCTCATGCATCAAGAAAAACCTATCAGACAGGAAGGTCTCATAAGCTATGCCCTCTGCCCCCAAAACTAGCCCCCCAAGACCTCTCCAGCCAGGAAGCTGGCCCCACAGACCTCCCAAGAGTGTGTTTGGGGCTCCCCGGGGCACCAAGAAAGGGCACTGGGGCTGGAAAAGCTGACAGTCACCTCCTCCAGCCAGGAAGGGGCCCGACAGCTGTACACATTTCGCCCCTGGAAAGGAGGCACCCTCCGAGGACCTGGACCCCTGCTTGGCTCAGGCCCTTCCCTCCCCAGGGACAGCCCAGTTCCCCGTTCCCCACCTCCGCTCCCCCCTCCCCCCCCCAGGGTGGAGGGGGTGGGATTCCTGGTTGCCAGGCAACCGTGTCAACAAGCCCCAGGGAGTCAGGGCTCAGTTGGAGGCTCAGACCCTAGAAAGTGGAAAGTATGGGGTGTACAGAAGGGGATCAAGGGGTAGCTAAGACTGGGGTGGGGGAGGGAGCTGGCCGCCAGCAGATGCCACAATGTGGCTCTGTCTCCCACGCACAGTGGGCCAGGATGTGGCCCAGGGACTGGGGCCTGAGGTGCTCTGGGCTGGGAAGGAGGCCTGCAGGGCTGAGCCAGAACCCTAGGAGAATTTCCCTCTCCCCACTTGTGGGACCTATCTGGTCTATCAGCACCCTGGGCTCTGCTCTCCCTTCCTGCATCCAGACCCAGCAGGGACAGGCTAGGAGGGCGGGGTCCCCCATTATCCCACCCCCACCCCACCTTGGGCAGCAAGCCAGCTGACCATTCTGCTTCCAGCGCCCCTGGAACACACGTAGGACCTTCCACAGACACACAGATGGACCCACACAAAGAACATACAAACACTCGCGCACACACACCTCTGCCCACCCCTCCATCTCCAGCCCCTAGACTAGAGCAGCCCTCGGGCTCCAGGGGTCTGGGGGTGTGCTGACAGACTGGCAACCACAGACATGGGGGCCTGGGGCCCTTCAAGGGTCCCAGAATTGGGGGGAAAGGTCCGCCAAGCCTCACTCACATCGGTCTAACGCTGGCCTCCACTCCTGTGTAGGGCTGGAGGTCAACTCGGGGGTCTCAGCATTTTCTCAGTGGACAGAGAAGCAGCCCGTGGGCAGAAAGGGAATTTTCTGAAATTAAGTGAATCAGAAATTTCTGGCTGACTGCAAGGATAAATAGGACGTGTGATAGGCTCGCCCAAAGGCGCAGAGTCTGGGGCACCGTGGATCCAGCAACTGACTCTTGATTTCTGCTGAGGTCGTGAGTGGATGGGCGTGGGGCTCCCGCCTCAGCGCGGGAACCTGCTTGGGAGTCTCTCTCCCTCTGCCTCTTGCTCCCCTTGCGCGCGCTCTCAAACAAATAAATCTTAAACAAAAAGGAAAAAAAAAGGCGCAGAGGCCGGAGGTGCGGAACCTCAAGCCAGCTGCGGGGGAATCGAGAGGGGCCGACAGGTGCCCAGTGGGACTCACTCTCCCCTCCGCAGGGCCCAGGATGCAGTCGCCGCCGGCGCGGAAGGAGGCCGGGAGCAGGGGCCCGCGAGAGCGAGCGGGAAAGGGGTCCCGTGAGGAGCGAGCCAAGGGGCCGCCCGCGGCGGAGCCCCCGAAGCCGGGCTGGGCCCTGTCGCTGGAGGGGCTGGCGGCCATGCGCCCCCCGCAGCGTCGTCGTCACTTGCTCTTTGGGGACCTGCTGGAGGACGTGGGCGCGGCCGCCTCCATCTTTCCCCGCGAGTCAGTGGAGCTGGGGCATCGCATGCCCGGCCTGCGCGCCTGGACGCGGTCCCTCGAGCTGCCCGCGGTGCGCCAGGACCTGCTCCTCGGCGTCCTCAAGGCAGCTGAGGCCCGGGGACGGATCCGGGCCCTGCGGCTGCGCTACATCCGCATGCGAGTGAGGCCCGGGGCCCGGAAGGAAGGGGCGCGCGGGCGGGAGGGTTGCGGTGCGGACCGGGGAGACCGGGGAGACCGGGGAGACCGGGCCTGGTCCGCGGAGGAAAGTTGTTGGGGGTGGGGGGCGTGGGGGTCAAACGGCGGGAGAGGCCGGCCCGGGCGCCCCGCAGGAGGGGGCGGGCGGAGCAAAGCGAGGCGTAGACTCAGAAACACCCGTGACCCCCGCCCCAACCCGCAGGCGGAGGAGATCGCGCTCCTCGTCCTGCAGCAGAAGTCCGCGCGCGCCGCCATCCGGCTGGAGCTGTTCCTGCCGCCGCAGCTGAAGCCGACGCGGATCCCGGACCCGCTGGACCGTCAAGAGGTACGCAGAGGCCCGGGAAGGGGGGCTTCCCCGCCCTCCTCTCCGCACACCTGGCCCCAGCCCCTTTCACCCGCAGAGGAGGCGCGTGGAGACCATCCTGGAGGAGAAAGTTGATGGCAGCATCTTCCCACGTTGACTGGGACCCCGCGGTGTGCCAACGCGCCCCACCTTCCCACATAAAGTTCTCATGGTCCAAGCGTCCCCTGGTCGTTACGCTGCCTCTCTCCAGGTTCCCCGAGAGGGAAGGGGACAGTGTGGACCCAGCCTCCCTGGCATCCGATGTCACAGACATCTGGATACATGGCTCGGACAGGGGTAGGGGGTAGGGGGGTCCAACGAAGTAGAAGCAGGGGCAGGTTCAGATCAACAGAGGACGCTGGTAATCCCTCAGATCCCCCGCTGCCCCCATCAGGCAACCTGGTGCCCTGCGGGTCTCTGACAGCCCCCAGTCTGAGGAAACAGGAGTAAGAATTGGGCCAACCACTGTCCCAACCCCAGCAGTGAAGGGCGAGCTCAGGGAGAAAGTGGGGCCCAAGTGGGACCCCACATTGTAGGTTATTCCTTCAGGGGTCAGAGAGGAGGGTGACGGGCCGAGGCAGGATGAGGGACTGCACAAGCCTAAGGCGGCATTTGGAGCCAGCTGTGCCCCAGGGGCCCTCCAGGGGACTATGGTGGGGGAGACCGGGGAAAGGGAGACCGACTCAGGAAGGCCCCTACTTCTCCAGACAGAAAATCACCTTTTCATCCTGAACGACCTCCTCAGCTCTGCCCTGTGCCCCTTCCGCACAGACGCACATATACGGGAAGGAAACCACCCATGTCCCGCTCTGACAAACCGTCCTCCTGTGGAGGCTCTGAACACTGAACTTCGTAGACAGATTTTCCTGTAGACAACTTACTCTTCTTGCTGACACACAATTTTTGAGCCTAGAACTTGGCCATGTCTCCCTTTTCTTCCCTCCTAGTCCTTAGATGGCTGCAGCGGTGGGGTCTGAAAGGATTGAGACAGCCGCCCCCCGGGGGGGCCAGAGAGGCCTGCTGAGTGGCCCTCAGGAAGCCCTTCTCCCCCGTACCTGACCCTTCACCCTTTCTGTGCTGTCACTGCCCTTGGCCTCGGTCCGCACCCAGAACCGTGTGTGGAGTCTGCGGCAGGTCTAGGATGAAGGGGAGAGCTGTGCGGGGCAGCGGTGAGGGGAGGGGTGTGCTTGAGCAGAGGGGGCAGAGGAGGGGGCCTGCACTGAAAACAAATCACCAGGGAGAGGGAGGCATTCTCTCTGTCATGAATAGGATAACTGCCCGCCCTGACTCTCCAGGACCCCAGCACTCTGTCTCTTGGGCATGTACTGACCACCTAGGACCGTTTTATCTGTTTCGTAAAAGCAGATCTCATTCCATCACTTCCCTGAGTCTCCATTTCTTTATCTTTAAAATCGAGATCTTAAGGGTCTCACCTGGGCCTTGAGTGAGCACAGTGAGGGCTCCACAAGGGTGTGGTCCCTCTGCCTCGGGCTACCACACAGAGCCCTGCGGAGAAGACCAGCCAGAGGGTGGCCGAAGGCAGCTCTGTACCTGGCACTGAGCTGACACATGGCAGGGGGGCCCTTTGAGCCCCACACCAGGGAGGGGGCCCTAGGTCTGCAGAGGAGGCCAGGGCAGGTGGCTGAGGACATTTCTGTGGGGCCCAGAAGAGGCTTCTGGTATGGGAGAGCGAAGCCTGCAGACCAGAGCCCAGCATCCTGGGGACTGTGCCAGGTTGGCTGGATTCCTGGGGCTGTGATCATGCTCATGCTCTGGACAGAGGGTCCTGGTGTTGAATCCCACAGCCACCGCACCTGCTGCACAACCTCCAACAACCCCCTGCCCAGCCCATCTGGGCTCCCCGCCATGGAAGATGGGTATGCTCTGGGCAGAGACAGACTCACCAGAGAAGACGCAGGACCACCAGGATAGCTGGGGTGAGGGAATGGAGTGCAGACCCGAGTGGCCAGAGGACACGGGTGAGTGGCCACAGAAGGTGCGGCGTATGGAGGGCTGAGAGGGCAGGGGAGTAGGGAATAGCATGAGTGGGCCTCCGAGTGTGCTGAGCTGCCCCCATGGTCAGCTGGCCTCACATCTCTCGGGAGGTGGTGGAGACACCACAGCAGGCTCTGTTTGACGGGGCACAGCTGTGGCCTGGCTCTGTAGGACCCATCTCTCAGGATCAAGAAGCAACCGCCCACCGGCTGGACAGATTTCCAGTCTCTGCTCTGGCCTTGCTGTTGGCCCGGCAGCCAGAGAGTCTTGGGGTCATGCTGGCCAAGGCCCCCAGGGCACACAGCACCAGGAGGCACATCAGCCTGCAGGGCCCCCTCACCTCTCTGACTTTGTCCCACACTCTCATCCAGCTTGGCCTCCCCTCTCCCAAGGCCCCTGCCTGGCCAATCTCCAACGCTCTCCTTTGCTGAGTGATGCCTCCCTCCTCTGCTCCAAGGTCCTCCTTAGCCCTCCTGACCCCTAACCCAGTCTGCCAGTCTGTTTCTTGTCTGCCCCAGGGCAGGTCGGTCTCGCTCGCAGCTGGGGCCCACAGTTGGGCGCACAGGGAACACCCAGATAATTGCTGAGTGAATGAGGAGCACGTGTAAAAATCACCACTTCCCTTGTCACCTTGAAGAGTTCTGAGAAACGCGTGCATATCGACTTGTGCAACTGGAAGGCATTTTGTGAGCCGGCCTCGGGCATCAGGAGCCCACCGGGCGGAGGGCCTGTTAAGGGCCAGGAGATGCTCATGATGCAAGGCCGGGGGCACAGACCCTCTGCAGATGTTTCCAGGGCAGGGTCGCCGCCACACTGACACTGGCCCAAAGCATGCTGGGATAAGAAAGCTAACTGACAGCTGTAATGGGTCATAAAGTATCAGGAAGGTCAGCCAAAGAGAAGGGACAGGGCATCGTGGCAAAAAAGGGAGGGTATGGCTTTAAACTTTAAGACATCGTGGGGCAACTGGAGGCTTCGGAAGAGACTCAGCCTGCCCCACAGACAGGAACATTCGGTGACTCCAGATGTAAGAACCCATACCCCCAGCACCCGCCAGCACCTCGGCATCAGACCCCCTTTCCTGGGGAAGCCCCCTCGAGCACAGAGCCGGCATACGCTTAACCCCACTTTACAGGCGCGAGTCCACAGTCGCAGAGACACTTAGGGCTGGGCCTGGAGGGACCCCCGAGGCTTGAGGGCTCTTGGGGTCAGACACTGGACCAGAGTCTCATGAACACCCCCAAGAATGGCAAAGCTGGACTGGCCGCCCTGAACAGAGTGGGGGACACGGCCACACCCCCGTCTATTCCAGTGCCAGCTCAGGCCCTCCTGGGTCCAGAGGCCCCGTTATTAGCCCCTCATCTCCAAGGGCTACCCTAGGCGATGGTGGGGACCAGGGCGCCCCGCCGGATCTGCCGGGTGCTGGGGAAGGGGCGGGTGGGGCATGAGGCCAGCCGAGCGCGGGGCGGGGCGCGCCTGGCAGGGCGGGCCGGGCGCCTCCCCGCGCGAGGAAGTCCCGGCCCCGCGCTTTGGGGAAGTGCAGCCGAGGCGCCTGCGCACTGCACCCTGCGCCCCCTCCCCGACGATCCAGCCGGACCTCGGGGCGCGCGGGCCAGCGGCGGCGGCGCGAGCGGCTCGGGAGCGCGGCCGGTGAGTGCGCGCGCGCGCGCGCGGCGCCGAGGACGGCGGCCCTGCCCCTCCGGCCCGGGCCCGTGGGCCGTACGGGGCGGGAACCGCGGGAGCTGGCGCCGGGATCCGCACCCCAAGGACTCCAGCCGCCGGGTCCACGTGGACCCTGGGCCGCGGCGGGACTGGACCAGTCCCCCGCGCGTGGGGGAGGGGGTGCTGCAACCCGGTTCCCCTTTTTCTGCAGCTCAGAGCCTGGGGAAGTGATTGCTCAAAGGGGGGGGCCGGAAGAACCCCCGTTTCCGCGTCTCCCGCCCCCCCCAGCTGGTGGGGAGGGGCCGAGGCGGGACACCCTGTCCGCCCCCACCCCCATCCCCTTGGATCTGGCAGCCACTCACCCTGCAAGGCGCAGGGGAGGCGCTGCGCCCCCCGACCCCAGCTGATCGGGGGCTCCCGGCGCCGGCCTCCCTCCAGAACGCCGCAGGAGTACCTCCTGCCGTCCGAGTAGAGTCCCTGCTGCTGCGGTGCACGCCCCTTCGGCAGCCAGGGTGGGGCCCAGAGGGAACCTGGCACATCCCGCCCCCACCTCGCCTTTGGGTCGATGGTGAGTGGGGCGCCATGGCGAGTTCCTTGAGACAGGGGTGGGGGCGTCAGAGGCTAGAGGAAGGGGCCCCTGAAGAAGGAGACAAGCTCTACCAGGCCAGACCTTGCCAGCAGCAGGAGGAAGAGAGAAATAGGTTGCCCCCACCACTCCAGAAGTTGGGCGGGGGAGGGCAAGGGTCACCAGGACTAGCAAGACCTGGCCTGCCTTGGAGGAGTCAGGCTGGGGCTCCCCCCACCAATCAAATGGGGGGCAGCAGACCTCAAGGGTACTGAGTACCATCAGAATCAAAGAAAGGAGCCTCTCTGTCAGCCCTCCGCCCAAAGGTTATGGCATTTTTTTCTGGGATTGTCACATTTTCTTCTTTTTTTGGACTGGGCGGGCTCAGGGATGTTCTTTTTCCTTCTGCGGAGCAGAGTAGCAGCTGCTCCCAAGGGAACCTCTGTCCCCAGAGGCCAGGCTTGCTGCCTGTCCAGCCTCTCCCATCCCAGACTTGGGGGCCAAAGCCCCCAAAGGGCTGGGAAAGGGGAATGAGTCACCTCCCAAATGCCAGGATGGGGGGCAGAAACCCCAGTTCAGACCCTGTAGCCCCTCAGGAGAGAGTGGGCGGCCAGAGAACCCCAGCCAGCCTGAGGAGAGCGCAGGGAGCCAGTCCAGGCCTGCAAGAGGGACAGAAGACACCGGACCCCAAATGCAGCCTCCAGCCCCGGGGCCCCCCCTGGATCTGCATTCCCAGACAGGGCCCCTCCTCTAATTCAGAGCTGAGTCTTGGGGTGCTGGGGGGGAGAGGGGACAGGCCCTGCCCCCACTCACAGCGGGTGGGGGGTGCAGAGGAGGAAGAGCAGTTTTCTGCCCAGCTGCCGGACCAGAGGTTGCCACACCCCTTCCTTTCCTGAGGAGCTTGACCCCTGAGGAAAAGGCAAGCTGTCAGCTGCTGCTTCCCCATCCGCTTGCCCAGAGTCTCTGGGACCCAGTTTGAGGGTCCCCTCCCCCAGGATCTCAGGGGAAGTCAGGTAGCTGGTCTCAGCCCCAGGGGACCCTACACTTTACCCCTACCTTTGGGTCAGGGCAGGGCCTCTGCGTGCCCAGGCCCTGGTGGCAGGGGCGCTGCGGTGTACACGCCGTCCCGGCATCCCGGCTCCAAGACCTGCCCGGCTTCTGCCTGGTGCCTGTCCTAGAGCTCCTCCCTTCCCTCCTACCCCGGGAGACCCCAAGAAGCCAACATGGCCCAAATGAGGGCAGGACCCGGTGGCTCAGGAAGGTCCTTGTCAGCTGTGCAGGGGAGCCCCTGGGCCCTGTGTGTCCTCACTTAGGCCAAGGTGGGCGCAGGCAGGGGCCGTGGTGGGAAAGCATTCCAAACTGCCCCAGGGCTCTGATTGACCCCTCCCTGTGGTGGGGACTCTGGGATCTGTGGTTGGCCTCGTGGGGCGATGGAGGTGGGAGGGTCAAGCTCCTCACCCTGTCTTGGGACCCCAGGGCCCAGGCCCCCTGCCTGCCTCCACCCTGAAACATGGGTACAGATACTGAAAAGAATGCTGACCCTCACCCCCTCCGGCAGTTCCACATCTCTGACTCGGGGAGCAGGACACCCCAACCCCTTGCTACCCGCCACACCCCTCCACCACTGGCACCCCAGGTCGCTTGGTTTCCACAGCCTGGTGGGGGCGGGGGGAGGGGAGGCCGGGAGCCCCTGGGTGTGGTAAGGTGCCAGCTGGGGGTTCGGTCCTGGAGGCAGGGCCCAGGACCTAGAAGACAGAAGCCATGGGCTCATGGCCAGGGGGTTCATGGCCCTCCTCCCCCACACCCTGCTACATTTCCCACACTCTGGGGAAGCCCTGGCCCACTCCTCTCCATGCTGCTGGCCTAGTGACCTGCAGACAGGCACTCCCAGTGGGGAGCAACCCTCCTCCCCCACCCCCACCTGCTACAGAAAACCCAGAATGGAGGGAGCTGAGGAGGGGGTCCAAATGTCCGGCCACCACCCTCATGCATTAACCTGATAGCCCCAGACCTGTGGGGCCCCCAGTCCCCTTGGGAGGGGCCAGGAGCCGGAAACCAAGAAAGAGGAACCCAGACTTCCGGCTTCCCAGGGACGGAGCAAATGGGGGTGTCCCGGAACCTCCTGTGGAGATCTTTTCGGGGCCCCCTCCTCACCAACCCTGGTGTAGGCTGGGGTGGAGGTAGGAGCCTGAACAGAGTGGGGGGCAGGGGAGCAGGCTCCCAGGGGTCTGGCAAGGAGGGAGAGACTCTCAGGACCCCTTCCAGGGGACAAGTAGAGGCTACAGTCCCAGGTTCTCAGTGAGAACCTCCACCTCTCTTCTCAGACTCCCAGGCTGTGGTGAGGGTCCTGGAGCCAGCACCACGGAGCCCGGGCGACCTCCTCCTCCCACCCATGCCCACCCCACATGAGACTGAGAAGCAGGTGCACCACCTCCACCCCTGCCTCTGCCCCCCTTGTGGGAACGGGGGCGGGGGGAGCAAAGACTTGGGAGGCTGGGAGGCGGGGGTTGCCCACCCAGGGGAGTTGGGGAAAAGGTGTGCGGGCCGCGGGGCTGGCCTGGAGCTGAGGAAGCCTCCATGTTACCAGCACGTAGGGCCGCAGGAGGCAGACCAGCCCCCCTCGATGTCCAGTCATGACGCAGCCCCCCCGGCTGCCCCCAGCCGCAACCCCTGCTGCTTGTGCTGGTGCTGCTGTTGTGGCTGTTCCTGGTACGTGGGGGCTGGGGGGGTGGGGATCCTGGACCGGGGGGGCTGGGGGGCGGGGATCCTGGAACGTGGGGGCTGGGGGGCGGGGATCCTGGTACATGGGGGCTGGGGGGCGGGGATCCTGGAACGTGGGGACTTAAGGGGGCAGGGCTGGGGGGGCGAGCTGTGCAGGTGTGGGGCTGTAGGGCCTGCCCCCGAACCCTCAGATGGCCTCCGAGGCATCACCTGAAGGCAAGAGGCCTCTGCCCCCCACAGCTCTTATCCAAGGGCCCCTGGGCCCTGCTGACCAGTGGCCAGTGCCCAGACCCTTCTGCATGTGTGCCCGAGGGTGTGTCCATGTGCAGGCACCTGGCCAGCCCACCAGGTGTGCTACATCTGTCCATGCAGACGGCGCTGGGACACAGCCTCAGCTGTCCCTGGGGTCCCACAGAGGGACGAGGCAGAAGCCCGTCCTACACAGTGTTAGGTGGAGGGACAGTGACCAGGGGCCTGGCCTGGGGACGATGGGGTTGAGCTTCCCGAGCAGCCAGAGGGCGGGGGTGGGGCTTAGGGGGCTCTGTAGGCCCGCAGAGAAGCTGTTGGGAGTTTTCAATTGACAGAGGCCTAGCCCTATTCAGGCTTCCAGCCCATGGGGGGACTCAAAGGGGGATTTTTTTTTTTAAGATTTTATTTATTTGAGGCAGAGAGAGAGAGCATGGGCACAGGTGGGGGGAGGCAGAGGGAGAAGCAGACCCCCCACTGAGCCGGGACCCTGCTGTGGGGCTCAGGGCCCAGGACCCCGGGATCACACCCTGAGCCGAAGGCAGACACTTCACCAACGGAGCCCCCCAGGTGCCCCTCAAAGGGGTATCGGCTGACCAGTGAGCAATTCAGGCGTGAGATGGGAGAGGGGTGGCCACGAAAATATAGGACACACTAAGACTTTGCCTGTGGGACCGAGGGAGAGTTTGGGGTCTAGCAGGCAGGGTAAGAGAGGAATGGAGTCTGTCTGGCTGTTAGACATGCAGGGGTGGTGGAGGGAGGTCCGGCTGGAGGCGTGGCTGTGGAAGCCCGCCCTGATGCCATGTCTTGGAAACATACCAAAAACTTGTATCTTAATGAAAGAAAGACGCTGTTACTTTAGGGATACTTTAAACACGATGTAGTTTTGGGGCGCCTGGGGGGCTCAGTGGGAGAAGCATCTGCCTCAGGCTCAGGGCACGATCCTGGGGTCCTGGGTTTGAGGCCCACGTTGGTCTTCCTGTTCAGCGGGGAGTCTGCTTCTCCCTCTCCTTGGGCTCCTCCCCACTGCTTGTGCTCTCTCTCAAATCAATAAAATCTTTTTTCTTAACTAAGTAAATAAATAAACAATGTAGTTTCAGGGAGTCTCCCTGCTATGCATATGCCTGGGTGCTATGTACACACACACCCCCGCCGAGCGAAGACGCGGGTGCTTGAAGGCTCAACCCTTCCCGGCGGGTGGGACAGGAGCAGACTGCAGAGCGGCCCTCCTGCAGGGGCTTCACGCAGAAGCTGAGCGCCCCCGTGCCGTGTGTGCGCGCGTGTGGGTGGGTGAGGGTGCGCGTGGGTGCGCGCTCGCTGGGTGGGTGTGCGCGCACCCAGCCCAGGTGTACCGCGGAGGCCAGAGCCACCTCTCTCTCTGCGGGCAGGGCTGAAGAGCGGCGGCGAGCGTGGCAGGTCTCCCGGGAGAACAAGCTGCAGCCTCTCCCCGGTTGCGAGGCATGGTAGGTGTGGCCGGCCGCGTGCGTGCCTGTGTCTGGGGGGCGGGGCGGGGGGACGGTGCAGGCCTGACCTGGCCCGGCGGGGAATGCCCACAGCGCCACGCCGAGCCCCGAGGAGGTGCGGAGCTGGGCGCAGTCCTTCGACAAGCTGATGCACAGCCCGGCGGGACGGAGCGTGTTCCGGGAGTTTCTGCGCACGGAGTACAGCGAGGAGAACATGCTCTTCTGGCTGGCCTGTGAGGAGCTCAAGGCTGAGGCCAACCAGCACGTGGTGGACGAGAAGGCCAGGCTCATCTATGAGGACTACGTGTCCATTCTGTCCCCCAAAGAGGTGCACCGCCATGGGGACCCAGGGCGGGGCTTGGGGGGGCAGGGCGGGGACATCTCCAGGGCCCCTGACCCTGGCATCCCCTCCCGCAGGTGAGCCTGGACTCTCGCGTGCGGGAAGGCATCAACAAGAAGATGCAGGAGCCGTCGGCACACACGTTCGATGACGCGCAGCTGCAGATCTACACACTCATGCACCGGGACTCCTACCCCCGCTTCCTCAGCTCCCCCACCTACCGTGCCCTGCTGCTTCGGGGGAGCTCCCAGTCCTCCAGCGAGGCCTAGGCTGCTCACCCGTGGCGGCACAGACTCGGGACCCCTCCGGCAGGAAAGGACTTTGTTACCTGCACAGACCTGCGTCAGCAGGTGTCCGGCACACCATGGGGCCCAGCACCCCTGGGGGCAGTCCCAGACTGGAGCCCCCTCTCTACCCAAGGGACATGATACCCTGAGGTCCTGCTGAGAGGCAGGTGTGAGGGCCTCCGGGACCAAGCAGCCCCTCCCCAACCGGCTCCCTGCTGGCGGGCCCGTGCTCCTGCTGGGGCTTCTGCTGGGGGAGAGGGACGCTCCCAGAAGTGCTCATGGACCCAGAAGCTTCATGGGGGGACCTCCTCCCCGGCAGCCGGGGACCTTGAAAAATGCCTCTGATGGGAAGCAGAGCCTCTGTGTCTAGTTGTGACATGAGACCCTCTGACTCAAGCTGTCTGCGCCCAGATCAGACCCAGAACCTCAGAACTAGGCTCAAGGCAACAGGAGCCAGTTTTTTTTTTATATTTTCATTAAGTTTAAACCTGGAAACATGTCTTTACTGTATTTTATCAAAAAAAGAAAAAGATGTTTTCATATTTATCTCCATTCCTTCTTCATCCAAAATAGGATCTTATTATTGAAGATATTTTTAAAGCAAACGTCTCTCCTTTCTTTTCACATTGGGGGAGATTCAAGAATGATGGATTGTCCCAGACCCAGTGCAGGGAGTAGAGGAGACCTGGCCCCGGTGGGCAGCTGCGCTCACCCATGGCCCAGTGAGGGTGCCAAGGCTAGGGCGGGGCGCTGACAGGGGCAGCCTCCACGAGGCACATGCACTTGCCGTCCCATCACCTGAATTTCTGGGAGGCAAAGCAACTCAGACCTGCAGCAGGTCCAGGGCCCACCCCATCCCTTCCATCATCAGGAGCAGAGGGTCAGGGTGAGGACACAAGGACAAGTCCTTGTGAATGGCTGGGGGACCCAGATGCAGCCTCCTGCCCATAAGCCCTGGGCCCAGAGCTATAGTGCCTGGGGAAATTTGGGAGACCCTGGGCCCTCTACCTAAGGCCCCCTCCACCCGATCCCGTGTGTGTGCATGCCCACGCTGTGTAACCCCCAGCAGCTGTCCCTTCTTCACGGGCACACCCAGGCAGAGTCTGCCCCCAGTGTTCTGAGGGCCCGAGGACTCTTCCCTCCATCTCTGTTCCAGCAGAACCAAACCTGAGTGTCACCTGGCCCCAAGGAGAAGGGTTGCCATCCTCCTCCCGTGGGGCGAGGGAGGGCCAGCTCACAGCCCAAGACTGTGCATGGTCCACCAAAGCCAAGGGCAAGAAACATCACAATGGCAAAAAGAAACATTTAATAACTTGGGGGAAAGAGGAAGAAAGGTGTACCGCAGGCAAGGTTGGGAGCAGGGTGCACAGCCCTCTGGGGAAGTTCAGGTGGGCACAGGGCGGGTGTCGAGAAGCAGTGTCTGTCGATAGAGGACACGGGGAGGCCGCGGCAATGTGCTGGCCACAGCCTGAGGCTTCGCGCACATCTCAAGGAGGGCTCAGCAGAACTGCACCGGATGGATGAGCGGGGTCAGCCACGTGGAGCCTGCGGCCCCCACAGAGCGAGCAGCAGGCCTGGGGTCTCCACCCACCTACTCTGAAGCCCCAGGAGGCTGGCAGAGCATGGCTGTCCCCCATCCCCCGTCACATGGGGCCCGCACCTGGGAGGATGGAGACACTTGCCTTCAGAGAAGGCCCGCCCACCTACCTTCCAGCGATTTCCACACTCATTGCAGACAACGAAGGTGGTCATGGGCTCATCAGAGCTGCGCGTCTGCACCTGCCGGGAGGGCTATGGTGAGGGGGGCCACCCCCGACCCCGGGGACTCAGTCACTTGGAGCAGGAGGCCCCAAGGTGCAGGTCTTCCCTGGAGTCCCGACGCAGGGAGGCTGCTGTACCCTTGAGCGGTGCTGGCATCGGAGACCCTCCGCCCCCCTGGCCGACCTGCCGAGGCTGCCACAGCGACTCCAACCCTTCTCCCTTAGCAGAGACCCAGTCGCATCTTGAGGTCCACGTCACTGTCCACCTCCATGGGTCTGAGCATTGTCCAGGCAGCACAGCACACCCACCCACTGGCCAGCAACAACATCCCCATGTGATGTTGGGGATATCTGAGGCCAGATCCCCCAGTAGTAGTGCCCAGAGCAAACCACCCCAGAAATGCTGCTTGTGGGGGACCAGGGGTGCCGGGCAAAGGAGGAGGTCCCCAAGGTGACTTCTGGAGCCCTGTGCCCTTCACTGTGCATGTGTCCAGGGGTCAGCAGACCTCACCCCCAGCCCCAGGAGCAGGCCCAGGCTGCTGGAGCATGAGGGAGGGGGCCGGGGCGCACCTGTGTGTAGGTACAGTTCTTCCTCCTGCACTTCCCACAGGTGAACAGGTCCGTCTGCGTGCCCCCCGTGCGGGCCATCTGGTGCTCTCGGATGGCCTCCTTGGTCATCGCCTTCCGGATCTCCTTCAGCTCATCACTGGCCATCTCCTGGACAAGGCACCACGTACTTACCGCAGTGCGCGGGGGGCCCCACACCCCTCCAGCGGGACTCACCTCCGACGTCATGACCGCGATCTGCTGGGGTGTGATGGCGCCACACAGAACGTTCCGCCGCAAGTCAGGGTTCTTAGCGTCCTTGAGGTTGGAGATGCGGCTCCGCACACGGTTTTTGTACTTCATGTCCGTGTTCCCCACGTCCCGGAAGATGCGTGCAGGTGTTTAAGGACCTGTCCAGAGCCTAGTGTGGCTGCCTTCCACCCGCCCATGGGGCCAGCCAAGGGGGGCCAGCGAGGGGAAGGGGGCCCAGCAACGCAGTCTGCCACCCGAGCCTGGCAGCGAAGGGAGAGGCTGCTGAGCGGGGCCCCCACTGGACCCACCCCTGACTGAGGCCTAGCTGTAGCTGCAAAGCCCTGGGGACCCATGCCCCAGTGGACTCAGTCCCTCAGCAGGTCCAGGGAGGGCCCTCCTGGTCAACCGACCCACCGCCTGGCGTGGCCCCCGGGGAGCGAGTCCAGCTGTCCTCCTGACTCCACCAGAAAGCCCCGGATTCCAAACCCCCGCATAAAGGATATATTCCTCAATCTGGGCCGACAGGCCCTCGCAGTCCGCACCAACAGCCATGTGATCATCTGCAAGAAACAGCCCAGACTAGCGGCCCCACCAGCCGCACCCCCTCCGCCAGCCACCCAGCCCCCGAGGCCCAGGATCCAGGTGCTCTGCTGGACCAAAAGGCCTCCTGCCCGCCCCCCCCCCCACCCGACCTGGGCTCAGCTGCAACGAGCTAGGGGAGAAGGCTGTCCCCCCGGGGCAGGCCTCGTCCGGTCTACCGCAGGACCCCGGGCGCGCGTCGGAAGAGCTCACGGTCTGTCCGCAGGGCTGCGGCCAGCATCTCCCGGCACTTGTTGCGCACAGCGTCGCACGTGACCGGCGCCGGCGGGAACGTGGTGATCCTCGGGGCTGACGGCATCCTGGGTAGCTCTGGCCTCTTGCGGCTGGAGAGAGACAGGCCCCCTCGGGCCGTGTGCACCCCCAGGACACACGGGTCCCAGAAAAGCCAACAGGACAGCCACAATCCCCGACTCTCTTCCTTCTTACCTTGACAGCAGCCTGTGGTCCTGCCCCCCGCACTCCAGCCCACCATGCCCCAGGGGTCTGCCCAGCTGGCCAGAGGCAGGAAAGCCCACCAGGTGGGACTTTCTTCCCAGATGGGGACAGTGGGTCCCTGCCCTCCAGGAGGCCAGAACACAGGGCCACACCACTCAAGACCAGCTGCCAGTCCAGGGAGAGGCAGATGGTGTCAGCGGTCGCCCAGACCACAGGTGGCCCCATCCAGCACAGATACCCCTGGATGGGCTGAGCACTCCCCACAAGCTGCCTGACAACGAAGCTGCATCCACCCAGTCCTCCCCCTCACACCCCTGCATCTCGTGAGCCCCACAAGTCAGGGGGAGCAGGGGCCTCCTGGAGGGAACAGGTGCCGACAGGCGGATGAGCCCACAGCCCTGCACAGCTACACGGAATCTAGAGATCACCCTTGGCTGGTCTCCTGCCACTTCTGTCCCGTGGGGTCAAAGGCAAAGCAGCCTATGGGCCACAGCCTGTCCCCATGAGGACCCCCGGTCTCCATGACTGCCCTCCCTGGGGCCGCAGCAGCGAGGCCTCAGGGCCCCCAGAACTCGCATCCTGCCGCAGCCTGGGGCACCCAAGGGGGAAAGGGGATCGGCCTCAGTGTGACTCCAGCTAAGGGGGCTGCTCAGCCAGAGCTGGCCAGTGAGCAGCAGACCCAGGACATGGATGTGGAGCTGGGGGCCAGCTGCAGAGGGTGGACACAGCCTCACCTTGCAGATGGTTGGGGCTGGAAAGACACAGGGTCCAGAGGAGCTCGGGAAGAAAAGGGAGCAGCAAGAGGCCCCCCAGGCCAGGCACAGCCCCCAAGGGAAAGTCCCCTCCGAGAAGTGTTCATTTCAATGGTCTCAGCAGCCCCAGGGCACAGGGAAACCTGCCCTTCCATCTGCTGACCAGGAGGGACAGGGGTGGGGGTCAGGGGCAGGAGGGCAAGCGCCAGTCTTCCAGGTGCACTACCTAGGATCCTTGGCCTCAGGGGCCTCCTTCGAGGACGACGTGGGGAGAGGCCCGCCCCTCCTCTGCTCCCTGGCTTTGGCATCGGAGGCATCTGCAAGTGCCAGGAAAGGGGGAGGCTGGCTAGGGGGTGCAGAACCGGAGGGCAGGGCCAGGCCAGGGAGGGGCAGATCGTCACCAAGGCCTTGGTCAAATCACCAGCCCTAGCCCCACCCAGAACCCACCGGGGACCCTAGCTGTTGAGAATTCTGCACCTAGGGCCCTCTGTCCTCCCTCCTCAGAAGGTCCCAAGACAGCCCCCACACCCCTTTCCTACCCCCCTCAAACACACTGCCTGTGAGGCCTCTCTGGGGTCTGCCATCCCGGCAGACAGCACAGCCATCTGCCTGAAGTGACCCTTGAGTCCAGAGTCCCCTGCCTGACAGCCCCCACAGACGGAGTGTTTGAACTTAGAAAAAGACGAGGCGTGGTCACCCCCCCACACTGGGCCTTGGGGGTCACAGTGAACATCCCCCACAAGGCTCCTGAAGCCTGAACCAATGCTGGGGGACCGTCCCAGAGGATGAGGCACAGCCCCCCCCCACCAGCAGAATAAACACACTTGTCCAACACGTAGGCCACTCAGGACTAAAGACAGACCCAGGACACCAAGCTCTATTTCGCAAGGGTCTGGACCAAGCCCAGGAAAGGCTGGGAAGGGGTGGGGGGCCTCAGGGTCCTAAGGTGGGCGTCTTACAACCCTAGCTTCCCCCTTCTCCTCCTCTCTCCTTCGACCCCCAGCTGTCTCCCCTCCTCCCCTCCCCCACAACTCCTCTGGCCCCTGCCCTCTAGCGGTGCTGACCCCCTCTCTCTGTGTGACCTCCCCACTCACCCCAGGTCCCTCCAGGGCCCCTGGCCACTCTCAAGTGCACTCCTGCTACTACCTTCAGCATTCTTTTCTCCTTGCTCTCGATGGATCCCCTGGTGTCCCAGCCCCAAGCCTTCCCGGACCAGTTCTGGAACACCCCACTCCCAGGTGGCCCTGGCTCAGGAACAGCACTGCCCACACCCTACACAGTGCTGACCAGCAAGGGGCCCCAGCTCCCGGCCCATGCCACCTGACCCGCACCCAGGAGCTTCTTCCAGGACTTGATCAGAGACTTGGCCAGCGCGATGACCTCCTCATCAGAGCTCTGCTTCCGCAGGGCGTTGACAGACATGCCAACGCGTGTAGACTGCAAAACAAGCAGCCTGGGCTGGGGCGGGGGGTGGCAATCACACCCTCCTCACAGACCCTCCAAGGCTCCCACGGGGCAGGGAACGGGGACCAGCTTGTGCAGTGGATACCCTTTCTGAGGGCTTCTGTCCCATGAGGAACCCAGGAGCATCAGCGAGAAACACGGTGGGTTATCCTTAGGTGCCCCTTTGTCTTCCTGAGCAACAGACAGAGGCACGGACGGTGTCCTCCAGGACAGGCGTCCATACCAACCAAGGCCCCGAGGCAGGGGCCAGGAAGCCCTGCCAGGTACCCAGGAGCTGTCCCAGGCAGGAGGCACGCAGAGCCCTACCTGCAGCAGGTGCAGCGTGACAGGCATGGCCTTCAGCTCCCGCAGCAGGTCCATGGCTCCCTCCTGGAAGGAGAAGGGGACCTTCATAAATGACTTCGAGGTTTCTGTGGACAGCGCCCCTGCCTCCTATGAAAGAAGGTGGGGGGCACAAGGAGTAACGATCTGGAGATCCACCTGGGGTCAGATGCCCAAGAGAGGGCCAGAATGAGACGGAAAGCAGCTTGGCAAACTCAGTCCCAGGATTTTGGGTCACTGACCAAGCGACAGCTGCAGGAAACAGCTCCAAGGACTGCAGCCCCTCCCCAGCAGGAGGGTCGCACCCAGGGGAAAGTGTGGCCCCAGGGTGCTCACTGCCTCGCATCCGGTCTCCTGTCCCTTATGGTGGGTTGGGCAGCTTCTCCCTGAAGTGGATCACCCACCAGCTGAGAGGGGTCAACCCAGCAAGGTCAGTGTCCCCTGCAGAGGCCAAGCACTACTGCCATCACACCCACACCTGGATTCAAGTCCCGTGGCCCCACCCTTCATCAATCCCTCCAGGCCTTGCCTTAACCCTCAAGTCAGCCACCTTCCCCTCCTTGCCCCCTCCCACCCCACATCTTTTTCTTCAAAGCCCTCCCCCCACACCAAGGCCATGCACAAATGGGCTGCTCTCTCCATTCCAGGCTCAGCTTAACGTTCCTCAAGTGTGCCAAGTTGCTCACCCCAGGACCTTTCCACCTGCTGCCCCCACTGCCAGAAACAGCTCCCAAATATCTACAAATTTGCACCCCCCTCCTTTCAAAGTTTATTCAAAGGACACCTTCTTGGCAAAGCCCCTTCTACTTAAAGCTGTGACCACACCCCACGCAACACCTCCATTCTCCTTCCTGCTTGCCTTCTTCACAGGGCCTTCACTTCGTAACACATGTTTTCGCGTGTGGGTCTTTCCCTTGACATGAAGGAGGCAGAAATAACCTGACCCAGCCACCCAAGGCTGTGAGACCCTCACGTCTTGCAGTCTTGCAGCCCAGGCCGTGGGAAGGGCTGGCCCTGCCCCATCGCCCAATCTGGGTGACATCTATGCTCTAACCCCGCCCCCCACGTCACCCCCAACAGGCTCTGCCCCTCAGGCTGCGCAGAGTCCAGCCCTGAAGTGACCTCCTCAGAGAAAGAAAGATGGTCATCCGAGCCAAAGACAGGGCTGCTCACTGATCAGTTTTCTGTGGGCTCCAGATCACTGGCAGAAACGCCATTCCTGACTTCCCAGTCATGGGTCCCAAATCCCCAAAGAGCCTCCCAGGCACTGAACTTTTGGTAGCTCTCTCTCTGCCCGCACCGAAGTACCCTCAAACCCCAGGCGCCTTCCCGGCTCAGAGGGTGCTCAGCTCCCCTCCTCGTGCTCCCTGCTTCTGCCTGGACACACCCTCCCCAGCTCCACATGCCCCCGCCCAGCCCTGCATGGACCCATCTCTGACCCCACCTGGGGGGTGTGGTCTCTTTCAAGAGAAGCAGCAGCTTCTTCCTCTGGTCACCTCTGGAAATAGCTCTAGGTTGCTCCCCACCCCCCTTGCTCTGTGCTGCCCACGGCCTCCCAGGGGCATGAACGCAGAGTGTGTGTGTGTGTGTGTGTGTGTGTGTGTCTGTAGGGGGCTGCCGTTTGCTGAACGAATGAGGGGAGCCAGCCCCCTTTTAGGTCCCAGTGTCAAACCCAGTCCAGAACCTGGTCAACAGGGACCCAGGAAAAGCCTGCTTAACCCAAAAAACCACTCAGAGCCCAGAGCAAGCAGACAGTCCTGGAGGGGCGGCCCAGCATCTCAAGCCCATGATGGAGCCCCTCCACCACCCTAACTAGTTGCTCACGGTCTTGGGGGGAGCAGGCTGTGTTTACAGAGCCTCTCAGGGAGCCGGCCAGGACCCCTCCCAGCATCCCAAAGGCAGGTACCACCCACCAAGGATGCGTCCATGGGAGGCCAGGTAGGTTGTCAGAATCTCAAAGCTGAAAAGGGGCTGACGTTGGAACCCCATCTGCCTGGTTCCTCTTAAGAGACCACAGCGCAGCCTCCTCCAAAGACCCACTGGCCAAGGACAACAGATGCCAGGCAGCACAGTGGGCACAGCTGGCCAGCCGCTCTCTCACCAAGGCACTCCCAGGCCAGGCTCACCCACCTCCCAGGGCTCTATCCCAAGGGTCTCTCTACATAACCACCCATTCCCCAGTTGCTGCGGGCTGAGTCCCGGCTAGGAAGGGAAATAATTTATTAGGGAAACCTGGGTCTTGTAGGGCGAGGACAGATACAGGGTAAAAAGGCGGCCCCTCCACCAAGAAAGACCCTGGCCTGCTTGTGAAGGGGGACGCTGAGGGCTACAGCCCCAGGCAGAACGGAGGTAAGGGACGCGCAGCAGCTGGGGTGGG
>PISX010012191.1:0-61693 GCA_004024625.1 Mellivora capensis | reverse complement strand
TCATTGGTTTCCATGAATTGTTTAAGTTCTTCTCTGATCTCCTGGTTGATCCAAGCTTTCTTAAGCAAGGTGGTCTTTAGCTTCCAGGTGTTTGAATTCCTTCCAAACTTTTCCTTGTGGTTGAGCTCCAGTTTCAAAGCATTGTGATCTGAGAATATGCGGGGAATAATCTCAATCTTTTGGTAATGGTTGAGTCCTGATTTGTGACCTAATATGAGTTCTATTCCGGAAAAGGTTCCATGTGCACTTGAGAAGAATGAGTATTCTGTTGTTTCAGGGCAAAATGTTCTGTATATATCTATGAGGTCCATCTGGTCCAATGTGTCATTCAATGCTTTTGTTTCTTTATTGATTTTCTGCATGGATGATCTGTCTATTATTGAGAGAGGCATGTTAAGATCTCCTACTATCAATGTATTCATGTCAATATGGCTCTTTATCTTGATTAATAGTTTTCTTATGTAATTGGCTGCTCCCATATTGGGGGCATAGATATTTAAAATTGTTTGATCATCTTGGTGGATAGTCCGTTTAAGGATGATGTAGTGTCCTTCTGTATCTCTGACTTCAGTCTTTAGTTTAAAATCTAATTTATCTGGGATGCCTGGGTGGCTCAGTTGGTTAAGCAGCTGCCTTCGGCTCAGGTCATGATCCCGGCGTCCTGCGATCGAGTCCCACATTGGGCTCCTTGCTCCGCGGGAAGCCTGCTTCTCGCTCTGCCTCTGCCTCCCACTCTGACTTCCTGTGCTCTTTCTCTCTCTCTCTCTCTCTCTCCTTCTCTCTGACAAATAAATATATAAATAAAATCTTTAAAAAATTAAAATCTAAATTATCTGATATAAGAATCGCTAACCCAGCCTTCTTTTGAGGCCCGTTGGCCAAAAGAAGTTTCTCCATCCATTCACTTTATTTCTTTTTTTTTTTTTTTGTTAGCAGTTTTTTTTTAATTTCATTTCTTTGCAGCATAACAGAATTCATAGTTTTACAACACACCCAGTGCTCCATGCAATGCGTGCCCTCCATAATGCCCACCAGCTGGCTCCCCCAACCCCCCACCCCCCACCCCTTCAAAACCTTCAGGTTGTATTTCAGAGTCTATAGTCTTTCATGGTAGCTCTCCCCCCCAATTTCCCTCAACTCCCTTCTCATCTCCATCTCCCCATGTCCTCCGTGTTATTTATTATGCGCCAAAAATAAGTGAAACCATATGATAATTAACTCTCTCTGCTTGACTTTTATTTCACTCAGCATAATCTCTTCCAGTCTCGTCCATGTTGCTACAAAAGTTGGGTATTCATCCTTTCTGATGGATGCATAATACTCCATAGTGTATATGGACCACATCTTCCTTATCCATTCGTCCATTGAAGGGCATCTTGGTTCTTTCCACAGTTTGGCGACCGTGGCCATTGCTGCTATAAACATTGGGGTACAGATGGCCCTTCTTTGCACCACATCTATATCTTTGGCATAAATAACCAGTAGCGCAATTGCAGGGTCCTAGGGAAGCTGTATTTTTAACTTCTTGAGGAATCTCCACACTGTTATCCAGAGTGGCTGCACCAACTTGCATTCCCACCAACATTGTAAGAGGGTTCCCCTTTCTCCACATCCTCTCCAACACATGTTGTGTCCTGTCTTGCTGATTTTGGCCATTCTAACCGGTGTGAGGTGGTATCTCAATGTGGTTTTAATTTGAATCTCCCTGATGGCTAGTGATGATGAACATTTTTTCATGTGTCTGATAGCCATTTGTATATCTTCATTGGAGAAGTGTCTGTTCATATCCTCTGCCCATTTTTTGATATGATTATCTGTTTTGCATGTGTTGAGTTTGAGAAGTTCTTTATAGATCCTGGATATCAACCTTTTGTCTGTACTGTCATTTGCAAATATCTTCTCCCATTCCGTGGGTTGCCTTCACTTTCAATCTGGGTGTAGCCTTAGGTTTGCAGTGGGTCTCCTGTAGACAACATATGGATCGGTCCTGTCGTTTTATCCAATCTGAAACCCTGTGTCGTTTTATGGGTGCATTTAGGCCATTCACATTGAGAGTGATTATTGATAGATACGTTTTTATTTACATCGTGTTACCTTTGAAGTCTTTCTTTCTGTAGATTGTCTCTATATATCCGTACAATGATATTATTGGGGTTTTTCCTCTTTTATAGAACCTCCCTTAATATTTCCTGCAATGTTGGCTTGGTGTTTGCAAACTCTTTAAGCCATGGCGGTCTTGGAGACTCTTTATATCTCCATCCATTTTGAATGTCAGTCTTGCTGGAGAAAGTATTCTTGGCTGCACGTTCTTCTCATTTAGCGCCCTGAATATATCTTGCCAGCCCTTTCTGGCTTGCCAGGTTGCTGTGGATAGGTCTGACGTTATTCTGATGGGCTTTCCTCTGTATGTAAGGAACTTCTTTGTCCTAGCTGCCTTCAAGAGTGTTTCTCTAGAATTATAATTCCTCATTCTTACTCTCAGGTGTCTCAAGGTGCTTCGAGAATCTAAAATCTTGGGGGGGGGGGCGTTCTGCCTCTAGTACATGAATGCTGTTTCCATTTGCGATATTTGGAAAACTTTCATGAAGAACGTGTTCAACAGTATCTTCTAGACTTCCTTCTTTCTCTTCCCCTTGAGGTATTCCAATAATTCCGATGTTGGAACATTTCATGGCATCATTTATTTCCCTGATTCTGTTTTCGTGGCTTCTAAGCTGTTTGTTCCAGGCTTCCTCCTGATCCTTTCTCTCTATCTGTTTGTCCTCCATATCACTAATTCTATCTTCTGTCTGTTACCCTAGCTTTTAGAGAATTTAGATTAGATTGGAACTCATTGAGATCCTTGTGAACATCATCCCTGATGGCTTTCCGTTCTGCCCTAATAATGTGAACATCACCCCTGTTGGCTTTCATTTCTGCCCTAATCAATTCTGTTTGGTCGTCCATGGCTTTCTCCAACCTCGCTATTGCCTGGATAATTGTTAGCCTGAATTCCCTTTCTGACATAATGACTATGTCAGTAGCCATTAGCTCTGTTGCAGAGGTACCATCCTCTGAATTTTTCTTCTGCTAGGCATTCCTCCTCCTAGTCATTTTGGTGAGAGTTGGCTGAATGGTTGTAGCTGGATATATCGACCTTGGTGCAGTGAAGGTGCACCCTGGAATGCTTCTGAGCAATCAAGAGTCCCCACCCAAATGAAAGAAAAAAAGAAAGAGAGAAAGCAGAAAAAGAGAGAGAGAGAGAGAGAAAGAGAGAGAGAGACAGGAAAAAGAAAGAAGGATAAAAGAGAAGTCTCAGCCCAAATGGGCCCCAAGGTAAGGTTTGTGAAGTATACAAACAAATACAGTCAAACAAAAAATACTGATAAAAGCATATGAGAAGAAAAGAAAAAATAATATGTACATATATAAGTAGAAGCAAAACAAAGAAACAAACAGACAAACAAACAAGCAAACAAACCTTGTCAAAAAGAACCCAAGTATAAGATTTATAGACTACCAAGAAAAACACAAATATACAAAAATACTGGTAGGAGGAAAAGATGGGAGAGTGGTTGTAAATTCTCAGTGTTGGCAAGAAAGGTTATTTTGCTTCTTCCTGCATGTATCTTGATATCTTTTTTTAAAGGATACAACTTTCCTAAGATAACATGGGATTAAAAATTGGTTTACCTTTAGGCGTAGCATTGATTGGGGAAATGGGATCACCTTGAAGTTTAACTTTATATGAATATTAGCAAATAAAAGTAAAGAAAAGAATCATCTAAAGTAAACAAAATATGAAATTTTAAAAAATTTAAAAATAGAAAAGCAAAAGAAAAACATGGGTATATGTATCAAAAAGTCCAGGTTAAAAGGTTATTATGGAATTTGATGTACTGGACGTCTCACTGTGATGGTAAATAGGCTAAAAAATCTATATTAAAAAATTAAAAAATATTTAAAAAAATTAAAAAGGAACCAGAATAGTGGGAACGATTTAAATATTAAACATTGTATCTATGAAATAGTAGTGATTGTTGTCTTCTTGGCCGGTTGGCTTTCTGGGGGAGGGGCCTGCCACTTGGGTTTTCAAGCAGTGTTTCCTGAGTTAAGTCCTCCTGCCCCCCTCCAGGGGATGGGCTCTGAGGAAACCAGGCCTTTAGGCTTTTGTTCTCTGGATGATTTTATGTCTATTCATTTGTTTTCTCTCCCCTTGGCAGGTCCCAATGGTTCTTGGAGGTTTAGAGGAAAGCAAACTGCACCCAGACCTCCCTCCCAGAGAGAAGCCCCAGTCCGTTCCGCTCTGGGTGCTGCAGAGCATTTTCCCAGCCGCGATCTCTGGGGACACCTGTGTGTCCTGCTTGTACTCAAAACCACAACAGCGGCAAGTGTCTGGGCAGCTCCAAACCACCAGAAAGGTTTCAACAGCGAAGGCACACTGAGATTTTCCCACTGGCCCAAGCTGGGAGCGCTCAGACTTTCCGGGTCCCAGAGCACCTGGCTGGCGCCACTGCTCGCCTCTCTCAGGGGAGGAGGTGAAGTGAATCTCAGGCTCTGCTAGCGAGGCTCGGTGCACTCGTGGGGACTGCAAAAAGGCTGTTTCTGCCCCTTGAGGGTCCTAGCCCCTGCCACACGCCAAGCGCCTTTAGCAGGTCTCCTCGCGGCTCATGGACCAAGACCTGGTTTCTCCGCTGCACTCTCTCTGGCTCAGCTCCAGGGGTCTGTCCTCTGTGGGGGACTTAAGCCCCTGTCCCTAACTGTTCCAATTCCCACAATTTCCCCCTGCGATCCTTTGCTCTTTTTGAGTGCTTTCTACCAGAGTTCAAGTTAATGCTGGTCCCCCGTCGTAGGGCACTCTTGTATTGGGGTATTACTTTCCAATGGGTCTCCTCTTGTGGCTCCCTCCCCCTTTTGTTTATCTTCTGATACCAGTCCAGCGTTCCCACTCAGCTTTACCTGCCCACTGGCGTCTTCTGCCCCCGTAGAGATCCTGATGTGTAGAATTCGGATCTCAGGCTGATTTCATGGGTGATAGGAGTTCCTTAGTAGGTAATCAGCTCACTTTAGGTGACAGGTTGAACCAGCACCTCCTCCTAGTTCCCCGCCATCTTGCCCCCCCTGATCCAAACATTCTTGAGCAGGATGATATTAGCTTCCATGTGTTTGAATTCCTGCCAAACTTTTCCTTGTGATTCAGCCCAATTTCAAAGCATTGTGGTCGCAGAATATGCAGGGAATAATCTCACTCTTTTGATGTTGGTTGAGCCCTGATTTGTGAACCAGTATGTGGTCTATTCTGGAGAAGGTTCCATGTGCACTCGAGAAGAATGAGTGTTCTGTTGTTTTAGGGTGGAATGTTCTGTATATATCTAGGAAGTCCATCTGGACCAACATGTCAATCAAAGCTATTGTTTCTTTACTGATTTTTTTTTTAGCTTGGATGATCTTTTTATTACAGAGTGGTGAATTAAGATTCCCTACAATTAATGTATTCATATCAATATGACTCTTTATTTTGATTAAGAGTTGGCTTATGTAGTCGGCTGCTTCCATATTGTAAGCATAACTATATACAATTGTTAGATCTTCTTGGTAGATAGGACATTTAAGGGTGATGTAGTGTCCTTCTGTATCTCTTACTGCAGTATTTAGCTTAAAATCTCATTTACTTGAGATGAGAACCACTAACCCAGCATTTTTTTTTTTTGTGAGACCCATTGCCATAAATATGGCTCTCCATCTCTTCATTTTCAGTTTGAATGTATCTTTAGGTTCCAAGTGTGTCTCTTGTAGATAGCATACGGGTGCGTCCTGTCACTTTATCCAGTCTGCAACCTTGTGTCATTTTATGGGAGAATTTAAGCCAATCACATTGAGAGTGATCATTGAAAGATACGTTTTTATTGGCATCATATTGCCTGTGAAGTCTTTGTTTCTATAGGTTGTCTCTGTACACTTCTGTTCTATTTCACTGTGTGGTTCTTTCTTCTTCTATAGAACCCCCCACTTAATATTTCTTGTAGTGCCAGCTTGGTGATCATATACTCTTTTAAACTTTGCCAGTCTTGGAAGCTTTTTATCTCTCCATCCATATTGAATGTCAGGCTTGCTGGATAAAGTATTCTTGGCTGCGTCTTCTTCTCATTTAGTGCCATGAATATGCCTTGCCAGCCCTTTCAGGATTGCCAGTTTTCTGTGGACAGGTATGACATTATTCTGATGATGGTTCCTCTGTACTTACAGAATCTCTTCTCTCTAGCTGCCCTTAAGACCTCCTGTATGAAATCATGATTCTTGAATTTTAAAGTTAAGTATCTTGAGATCTTCCTAGATTTGTTGCCCTTGGTGGGTATCCTTTAAGCCTCTAGGACGTGAAACCTTCTTCCATTCCCCAGACTTGGGACATTTTCATCCAAAATTTATTCAATTCTAATCTTCTAGTTTTCTTTCTTTCTCCAGCCTGACAGGGATCCCAGTAATTCTGACCTTGGAACATTTCATGGCATCATTTATTCCCCCAATTCTGTTTTTGTGGCTTCTAAGCTGTTTGTTCCAGGTCTCTTCCTGATCTTTTTTCTCTATCAGTTTGTCTTCTAGATCACTAATTCTGTTTTCTGCCCTGATTACCTTAGCTGTTAGAGTATTCAGATTAGATTGGATCTCATTGATAGCATTTTTAACTTCTGTCAAGCCAGCTCTCACTTCCACCATTAGAGATTCTATATTGTCACTAATGTTTTTTTGAACCTAGCCATTGCCTGGATAATTGTTATCCTGAAATCCCTTTCCAATATACAGTTTATGTTCACATCCAACAGTTCTGATGGAAAGGGGACTGCTTCATAGTCATTTTGGAGAGAAGTGGTTGAGGGGATGTATAGATGAATATATCAAGCACAATCTAAGCAAGGAGCACCTTGGAAATTTTTGGAGCAATTGGAAATCACTACCAAAATGAAAGAAAAAAGAGAAAGAAGGAGGAAAAAAAGACAAAACCCAGCTAAAATGAGCCCCCAAAGTAAGATTTATAAGGCATATAAAAAAATGAAACAAACAAACAAAAAAAGACAAACACAAGTAAATTACAGAGAAAAAAAGAAAGATACAGCCAAAATGAATCCCAGGAATAAGATTAATATAATACCAGTACAAAAACAAATATACAGAAACACTGACAGAAGAATAAGATGGGAGGGTGGTTATAATTCCTTGATGTGGGTGAGGAAGGCTATTTTGTTTCTTCCTGGGTGTATCTTGTTATCTTTGTTAAAGGACTCAACTTTCCAGAGATACAGGGGAATTAAATTTGGTTTATATGTAGGTGTAACCATCCCTCAGAAGAATGTATTACTTAAAATATAACCCATAAGAAATTATACTAGTTATTAAGTATGCTTAAAGTAGCCTTATGAAAAACATGTACTAGCAACAGGCTTCTGGGGAGAGGACAATATATGGCCTTGATGCTGAGCAGCTGGGAATGCCTGATCCACTCAGGGTGGAATAACACCTGCTTCATTTCTCTAATATCTCCCCTTCCCTGGAGAGCACCTGCAGCTAGTGAGACAATCCCTTTTGTTTGGGCTTACTCAACTATAGCTCATGTACTACGTGACCAGACATATTTTGCCTTTCTTCTTATTTATCAACAACACTTATGGTCAATGTGTATCCTACCTCAGCTTCTTTATTTGTTGTTACCTACTTTTCATTAAATATGAAACTGAGGGGTTGTTTGGGGTGACAGTCTTTCCTATTCTTGACCCCTGTTCCTTTTCTCTTGCAGCTGAATTTTTTGTTCCTCATTCTTCTCCTGTGTGCTGTCACGAAGCAGCATATAGGGATAATATTCAATAGGAAAAAAAAAGATAGCCTTGAAGTTTTTATCTATATGTATATTAAAAAAGAAAAGAAACAGACATATGTATGAAAAAAGTTCAAGTTAAAAACTTATTATGAAATATATTGTTTTAAACCTCTAGTTGTAATGGTAAATAGATTAAAAAAATTAAAAGAAGAACCGTGAGAAGAAAGAAAGAAAGAAAGAAGAAAAGAAGGAAAGAAAGAACGAACCAACGAACGAACAAACAATGTAATATACGTGTTTGGGGGCAATACCACGAGCTTAATATATTGTTTTTCCGCAATGTTGGGGTTTTACAGTTTTATGAAGACCCTGTGGTGGTTGCCTTCTTGTTCTTTTGGCTTGTCTTCTGGAGTAGGAGCCTTCTTCTTTGTTTTCCAGTCAGTCTTGCTTGGCTTGAGTCACCCTGTCCCCTATCAAGGGGCTGTGCCCTGTGGAAACCAGATTCGCAGGCTTTTGTTCTCTGGAGGTTTTTGTTCTTTGGCAGCTTTTTGTGGCTTTTCAGAGGATCAGAACAAAGAATCTGTCTCACCCAGACCTCTGCCTCAGAGAGAAACCTCAGACTGTTCCCCTCTGGGTGTTCCAGAAGACATAGACTCTACCTCTACAAACTCTGATGAATACCACAACCTCCCCCAGCCACAGTCTCAGTGGTCACCCAAGGTCACTGATTGTCTCTGCACCCTTTTCCCACTGAAACCATGAGGAATATTAGTTTGGGGAGCCCTCTTACAGTGGCTGCCTTTTCTGGGACCCATGTCAGGTGTGCTTAGACCCCACAACCACTCAGGTCACAGAAAGCTGTGGGGGCAGAGGACCAACTGGAGTTCACACTACATTCTTTCAGGCGTGGGCAGGAATGTGCCAAGCCCCAGTAGTGCTTCAAGCTCCAGAAAGCCACAGTCTCAGGAACCACATGCTGGAGGCCCCGCCAGACTCTCTCTGGTGTGGGTGGTCATTGACATTGGCAGTTCTGGCTCTGTGGACTTAGGCCTGGACCCATGATCAAGCAATTCCACCAGTTGCCCCTTAAGATCTTTTGCTTTTTTGAGTACTTTTAACCAGGCTCCAAGTTAATGCTGGTCCTCAAGCACAGGGCATTTATATTTTGGGGAATTACTTTCCAAAGTGTAATTTCTGGTTGCTCCCTCTCCCTTATGATTATCCTCCGATATCAGTCCAAATTTTCCCACTCTGCTTTACCTCTCCACTGATGTCTTCTGTCCCCATAGAGATTCAGAGGTGAATAATCTTACATCTCAGGCTGATTTCATGGGTGTTCAGAGTGTTCTGGTAGATATTTAGCTTATGTTAGGTGACCAGTTGAAACAAGCTCTCCTACTCCTCTTCAATCTTAACCTCTCCTCCTCATTTATTTTATTTAAAAAAGTAGGTAATATATTTATTTCTTAAAATGTATTTTCTGTCATTTCAGCAAAATATTTAATTTTACTGTTAAATTAATATATTCACATATTTTTTCTATTGAAAAATGATTCTTTTTTTCATTTCTTATCTTATTATTTTTTTTCCTTTTTAAGTTTTTATTTAAATTCCAGTTAGATAACATACAGTGTACTCTTAGTTAGAGGTGTACAATATAGTGATTCAACAATTCCATATATCAACTGGTGCTCATCACAAGTACCCTCCTTAATCCCCATCACCTATTTAACACATCTCCCCCAACCCATCTCCCCTCTGGTAAACATCACTTTATTCTCTGTAGTTAAGAGTCCATTTCTTGGTTTACCTCTCTCTCTCTTTTAATCACTTTGCTCATTTGTTTTTTTCTTCTCTTAAATTCCACATATGAGTGAAATCATATAGTATTTGTCTTTCTCTGTTTGACTGACTTTGCTTAGCATTATACTCTGTAGCTCCATCCACGTCATTGCAAATGGCAAGATTCCATTCTTTGTTTATGGTAAGTAATATTCCAATATATGTATACACTACACCTTCTTTAGCCATTCATCAATCAATAGATACTTGGGCTATTTCTATAATTTGTCTTTGAAATAATTCTGTTATAAATACTGGGGTTCATGTATCTCTTTGATTTAGTATTTTGCATTTTTTGGTTAAATACCTAGTAGTGTAATTGCTGGATCATAGGGTTGCTCTATTTTTACCTTTTTGAGAACCTCCATACTGTTTTCCAAACTGGTCCAGCCACTTTGGAAAACAGTATGGAGGTTATTATTATGTTTTGATTGTTACCTTGCAGTAAATCTGATTCAGAGGTTTCTATTTTTATAAGATTTTGATTTAGGCTTGTTTTAGGATTTAATGAATTAGTAAATGGAACACACTTCCAAGGTAAATGTTATGCCTGGTGCAGGGTGAGCGAACACCAACGTGATGGTCACCCTCAGGAGTATCATCATTAGGTAATTGAGAAGCAGGCCCCTGGCTTCAACATTCTACACACTTCACCAGCTTGATTATCTCAGCCAGCTAGGATCCTGAGAGGGCCCTGGGTCTTAGAGACACAGATAATATTTGGAACTAGATTTAAATCCCTTGTCTCTGTGGCTACAAAACACGTGCTTCAAATCTCCCCATTATTGGCGCTTATCCCAGTCCCTCATGCCTCCATGCTTTGCTCTGGACCTTATGGTTTAGAATGCTTCCTAATACATAGGAATAAATGTTACCTATTTTTGTTACTATCATTGTTTTTATTCACTTGCAGTCCATTAAGGGCACAGTCAGGAACAGCCTTTGTTAATGATTGAGATAAACAGCTGAAGGACCATCCCAACAGAGAGAAATGAGACCAGTTTTATGTGTTCTTCTCCTCCATGATTAGGGTCACAAGGCAGGGATGATTTAGAGGTTACCAGTGAAGTAAAGAAGTTGTCTGCCCAGCCAAATGAGCCTGAGTAGACAGCAGGAGTGACTTTTTGTAAGATTTCAAAAGACACCTAGGAGATGGACCATGCCTAGGGATTTGAAAACTGGTAAGGCACTTTCCATACACCAAACATTGCTATCCTTCCTCAAGTTGTTCAGTATCCCCCAGCAATTCTCTGCTTCTTCCCATACCCTGAAGTGTGATGTGGGGAGGACTCTGCTGAGCAGAGAAGAGCCCAGCACCTTACATGCTGTTCTGTGCATGCACTCACCAGTTTTGAAAGCTATCCTTTCGGCTCTGTGAGGAACATGAGTGCAGCCTCCCGTGCAGATGTTTGCAGTTCTGTGTACATTCTGAGTCCTCTCAGCAATGTTGTATGGCTTATCTGTTTCAATCCAGTTTTGTCTTGTCTTGTTTTACAAAACCTTATTCTTAGGATAACTTGTAAGATTATTCTTAGTAACTTCCAAGTTTGCAGTACAATGTTATTAACTGTGCTCACCATGTTGCACATTATGCCCTGTGACTTACTTATTTTATCCCTGTATGTTTGTACCTTTGGACCCTTGTCATCCATTTCACACTCATCCCCCTGTCAGCCAACCACACATCTGTTCCCTGTATCTTTAAGTTCAGTTTTAAATGGCTCCTTAGATGCCATGTAAAAGTGATGTCATCATATAGCATTGGTCCTTGACTCATTTCACTTAGCATCATGCCCTTGGGGTCCATCCACCCATGTGGATGCAAAGGAAAAAAAAAAAAATATATATATATATATATATATATATATATATATATATATATATATTGGGATGACTGAAGAATATTGCACTTTATAGACATAGACTGCATTTACCGATTCATCCCTCCATGCCCACATAGGTTGTCCTCCTCTCTTAGCCTTTCTAAATAGTGCTGCAGTTAACATGGGGGCTCATATGTCTTTTCAAATAGGTTTTTTGTTTTCTTTGAATAAAAGGCCAGAAGAGAAATTGCTGGATTGTAGGGTAGTTGCATTTTTAATTGGTTTAGGAGATCACATATTGTATCATCAATGTTTGCACCAACTTACATTCCCACCAACCGTGCACCAGGGTTCCCTTCCTTCCACATCCTCACTCACGTTTGTGATTTCTTGTCTTTTTGATACTAAGCCTTCTAACCAGTTTGAGACGATACCTCATTGTTGTTTGGATTTGCATTTCCTTAATGATTTATGATGTTCAGCCTCCTTTTGCCTACCTGTTGGTTCTCTGTAGGTCTTCTCTGGATAATGCCCATTTGGATAGTCCTCCCACTTTTTAACTGTATTGTTTTGTTATTGTTATTGTATGATTTTTTATATATACATATATATTGGATATGAACCTTTTATCAGATCTATGAATGGCAACTCTTTTTTTCTCAGGCGGTAGGTTGCCTATTTATTTTGTTGGTGATTTTCTTTGCTAGACAGGGGCTTTTTAGTTTGATGTTGTTTCACTTGTTTATTTTTGCTTTTGTTGCCGTGACTTTTGGAGGGTGATCCCAAAAAATCACTGCCAGGATTTATGTCAAGCAGCTTTGTCTGTGTGTTTTCTGCTAAGAGTTTTATGGTTTCAGGTCTTATATTGAAGTCTTAAATTCATTTTTACTTCATTTTTGTGTATGGTATAAGGTAGTAGTGCAGTTTCATACTTTTGCATGTGGCTGTCCAGTTGTCACAAGGTGCTGGACTATGGATGTGTGTGTTTACTTCTGCACTCTCTATTCTATTCTGCTATTGTGCGTGTCTTTTCTTAAGCCAGTGTAACAGCATCCACTCGAGCTGTTCAATAGAGTTTGAAACCAAGAGGGAGGATGTCTCCAGCTTTCTTCTTTCTTAAGAATTGTTTTGGCTACTCAGAGTCTTTTGTGGTTCCATACAAATCTTAAAGATTCTTTGCCTTATGTCCATTGACAAATATGACTGGAATTTGATAGGGATGCATTGAATCTATAGTTGGCTTTGGGTAGTGTAGACGTTTTAACACTATGACTTCTAATCCATGGGCATTGGATGTCCATTTATTTGTGTTGTTTCTTTCCTTCATGTCTTGTAGTTTTCTATATATAGGCTTTCACCTCTTTGGTGAAGTTTACCCTCACTTTTTTTTTAAACAATATTGTAAATATGACAGTTTATTTTTTAATTTATTTTTGTGCTAATTCTTTATTAATGTTTAAAATGCAACAGATTCTTACGTGATTTTATCTTGCAACTGTATTGAATTTGAGATTTTTTTCTGTTGTCTTTAGGGTTTTCTACATATAATATCATGTAAACTGAAAAGAGTGGCCTTACTTCTTCCTTTCCAACTTGAATGGCTTTTATTTATTTATTTTTCTCGTATCATTGCTCTGCCTATGATTTCCAGTACTACAGTTGACCCTTGTCCATTGTGAACTGTGTGGTCCACCTAAGACATGTTTTTTTGTTTTTTTTTTCAGGAAATGCTGTAAATGTGTTTACCTTTCAGATTTCTTTTTTTTTTTTCTTTTCAATTTTTTATTTAAATTCTAGTTAGCTGACATACAGTGCAATATTGGTTTCAAGAGAATTCAGGGATTCATCACTGGCATACAATATCCAGTGCTCATCATAACACGTGTACTCCTTAATCGCCATCACCCAGTTAGTGCATTCCCTGCCTACCTCCCGTCTATCAACACTCAGTATGTTTTTGGTCCTCAAGAGTCTGTTATAGTTTGTTTCCCTCCCTGTTCTTTGCTGTTTCCCTCCCATTGGTTGATCTGTTTTCTTTCTTACATTCCATAGGAGTGAAATCATAGGGCATTTGTCTTTCTCTGACTGACTTATTTTGCTGAGCATAACATACTGTAGCTCCATCAGGTTGTTCTTTTTTTTAAGATTTTTATTCATTTATTTGACATACAGAGGTCACAACTAGGCAGAGAGGCAGACAGAGAGAGAGGAAGGGAAGCAGGCTCTCTGCTGAGTGGAGAGCCTGACGTGGGGCTCGATCCCAGGACCCTGAGACCTTGACCCAAGCTGAAGGCAGAGGCTTTAACCCACTGAGCCACCCAGGCGCCCATATAGTATTTCCTGGGCACCTGGAGGTTGTTCTTAATCACATTGTTTATGTAGCTTACTCCATGATACATACTATGTATAAAATATGTGTTCACTGACTCAGTGTTATTGGTAAACATCCAGTCACCAGTAGGCTATTAGTTGTTCATTTTGGGGGAGTCAAAAGTATACTGAGATTTTCAAATGCACAGGGGTTTGGCATCACAATCCTTTCATTGTTCAAGGGCCAACTGTGTGTTGAATAAAAGTGGCAAGAGTGGTCATCCTTGACGTTCCCTGGTCTTAGAAGAAAGGCTTTGGGCGTTCACCATGGCAGATGATGTGGTTTGTCATGTATGGCCTTTATTATGTTGAGTTACGTTCTCTGTATACCTGCTTTGTTGAGAGCTTTCATAAAAACGGGTGTTGAATTTTGTAAAATGCTTTTCTGCATCTGTTTAGATGATCCTATGATTTTGATCCTTTGTTTTGTTAATGCGGCACATTACTTTGATTGATTTGTGGATGTTGAAGCACCCTTGCATCCCTGAGATAAAACTTACTTGAGCATACCTCTTCTTGTATTGTTAAATTAGTTTTGCTGATCTTTGGGTGAGGATTTTTATGTCTATGTTAATCATGGGTAGTGGTGTGTAATTTTCTTGTGGCATCTTGGGAGGTTTTGATAAGGTCCATGCTGGCCTCATAAAATGAGTTGGGAAGCATTCCTTCCTCGTGTCTTTCTGGCAAAGCTTGAAAAGGATTGGTAATTTTTTCCCTTTGGTTGTTTCATAGAATTCACCAGTGAATCCATGGGGTCCTGGACTTTTGCCTGTTGAGAAGTTTTTGAATATTCATTTAATCTCCCTACTGGTCATTGGTCTGTTCAGAATTTCTGTTTCTCCAAGATTCAGTCTTGGCAGGTTGCATGTTTTTGGGAATGTATTCTTTTCTTTTGAAATGTCCAACTTCTTGGGGTGTAAGTGTTCATAGTATTTTCTTATGAGCCTTTGCTCATCTTTGCATATCTATAGTACCAGTGGGAGCATCTCATTCATTTCTGATGATGAGATTTTGATGAGTCTTTTATTTATTTATTTTTTGCTTTAGTCTGGCTGAAAATCTGTCAGCTTTGTCTTTTCAAAGAATCTGGTCCTTTGTGGAGCTTTCTATTTTTTTTTTTAATCTTTCTATTGTCTCTTTAGTCTGTATTCATTTATTTCAGTTCTGATATGTTCCTTCCTTTCTTCTGTTAACGTTGGACTTCATTTGTTCTTTTTCTGTTTCTTTAAGGTATCAAGTTAAGTTGCTTATTCAAGGTGCTTCTTGTTTCTTGAGTTGGGCCTGTATGACTATAAACTTCCCTCTCAGAACAACTTTTTATTTTTTTAAGTTTGTGCTAAAGGTTGCCTGGATGACTCAGTCTGTTAGGCGTCTGCCTTTGGCTCAAGTCATGAACTTAGGTTCCTGAGACTGAGCCCTGCATC
Source organism: Mellivora capensis (assembly GCA_004024625.1). Lineage (NCBI taxonomy): Eukaryota > Metazoa > Chordata > Mammalia > Carnivora > Mustelidae > Mellivora > Mellivora capensis. The sequence continues at coordinate 46,445 of PISX010012191.1, read as the reverse complement.
AGCTCCCTGCTCAGCAGAGGGAGTTACCTTCTCCCTCTCCTACTGCCTGCCTCTCCCCCCACTTTGCTCAATCTCTCTATCTCACTCTGTCAAATAAATAAATGACATTTAACAATAAATAAAGTGAGCTCTATGCACACTGTGGGGCTGAAACTCAAAACCATATGATCAGGAGTCACAAGGCTCCACTGACTAATTCGGTACCCCATTTTAAAACCCGTTTTACTGTGTTCCATAAATTTTGTTTCATTGTATTATATTTTCATTTCCATCAAAATATTTATTGGTTTCTCTTTTGGTTTGCCCATGGACCCAATTGGTTGTTCAGTACCATGTTCTTTAATGTCTGTGTCTATGAATTTCCAGTTTTCTTCTTGAAATTGATTTCTAGTTCTATACCACTGGGGAAAAGATAGTTGATTTGATTTCAGTCATCATTTGGGAACATTCTAGGCTTCTGGAGTTTATTGACTTGTCTTGTGACCTCACATATGACCTATGGTGGAGAATGTTTTATGTACACTTGAGAGGAATTTATTTCATGTGCTGCTTTTGAATGGAGGGTTCTGTGTATATTTGATTAAGTCCATCTAAGTAACGGGTTGTCTGAGGCTGATGTTTCCTTCGTGATATTATATCTGGATGGTGTATAGATTGAGAGAATGTGAGGTATTAAAGTTCCCCTCAGTACTGGTTCTGATTGTCCCTCTTAGGTTTGTTCATATATGCTCCACATATTTAGTTGCTCTTCTGTTGGGTAGGTAAATATTTATAGATTTTGCATCCTCTTTACTGCATTGATTCTTTTTTTTTAAATTTCATTTCAGTGTAACAGAATTCATAGTTTTTGCACCACACCCAGTGCTCCATGCAATGCGTGCCCTCCATAATACCCACCACCTGGCTCCCCCAACCTCCCCCCCACGCCCCTTCAAAACCCTCAGGCATTGATTCTTTTATCAGTTTGTAGTGCCCTTCTTTGGCTCTTGTTACAGTGTTTGGAGTTTTTTCTTTTTCTCCTCCATTAGACTGAAAATCAGAATATCATCTGTTAGCTCTGCAGCCATGAACAAAGCATACCCATGCTCTAAGTCTGGTTTTCTTTTCTTTTATTTTTTCTCTATAAAATAGAAACAACAAATTCTTCTCCCAGGACCATATTGTGATTCCAATAAGAGAATGTGTATAAAAATGCTTTGTACACTAGGAGATAATGCCCAAGTATGAAAAGTTATAGTACTCATGATTATGCAACCACCAAATGTTCAGGATGAGATTTTTAAGACATATTTATTTGTTGTAGAGACAGAAAGAGGTGCATGCACAGGCATATGATAGAGAGGCTTGAGGAAGTGGGATATAGAATAATCTTCTAGCAGACTCTGTGCTGAGTGTGGAGCCTGCTGCGGAGCTCTATCCTAGGAGCTTAGGATCGCGATTTGAGCCAAAATCAAGAATCAGGCATTTAACTGACTGTGACATCCAGTTACCCCCAGAATAAGATTTTTTAAAAATATTTTTTGTGAGCTTACTCATAGGTATTATTGTAAAAGTGACCTCTATTTCGATCATTCCTAGAAACTATTCTTCAATTAAAAATAGAAACTATTTTAAGGGCAAATATTCATAATATCCTCAGAGGTGGGGAAACAGGCAGAAAAGAGGTTTAGTAGGGGCACCAGGGTGGTTCAGTCAGAGAAATTTCTGCCTTTGTCTCTGGACCCCCATGTCAGTCTCCCTGCTCAGTAGGGGGTCTTCTTCTCCCTCACCCTCCATCCCTCCCCCTGACTATGTCCTCTCTCTCTCTCAAATAAATATGTAAAATTAAAAAATGTTACTCGCTCAATGTCATGATAAATATTAAAACAAGATATAGACCTGTGTGTGTTACTCTAAAGTTTGTGTTCTTTCATTTTTGCATTTACCAAAACTATACCTAGCCCTCAAAACATCATAGATTAAATTACTTCCCCCTTTCTCAATACATTGAGCATTGGAAGATGCTACAATTCCAGGTCCCTGGCTGGCTTGGTCAGTGGAGTGTGTGACTCTTGATCTCAAGGTTATGAGTTTGAGTCACATTGGGGGTAGAAGTTACTTAACTGAAAAAAAAAAAAGAAGATGTTATAATTGGGCTTGTTTTGTTTTTCCTTTTGACCCCTTCCCCCATTTCTCCCACCTCCAACCCCCTACTTCTCTCACCCGCCATCTGTTCTATCTATGTGCTCAGACTTTTGTTTTTGTTTGGTTTGGTTTAAGGTTCCACATGTAAGTGACTCTAGTATTTGTCCTTCTCTCTGGCATGTTTTACTTAGCATAATTCCTTCAAAAGCCACCATGTTGTAAATGGGAATATTTCATCATTTATTATGGCTGAGTAGGATTCCACTTTGCTTATGGACCACAATTTCTTTATCCATTTATCCACTGATGTTTCTTTATTTTCGCTGTTGTACATAATCCTGCAGTGTACAGAGGGGTGAATATACCTCTTTGGGTTCGTGTTTTCTTTTCCTTCAGATAAATACTCAGAAAAGGAATTGCTAGGTCTTATGGTAGTTCCATTTCTCATTTACTGGAGGAATTTCTGTACTGTTTTCCATAGTGGCCGCACCCATTTATACTCCCAGTAACAGTGCACAAGAGTTTTCCTCTACTCCACATCTTCACCAATACTTGCTATTTCTGGTCTTTTTGATAATGGCACTTCTGACAGGTGCAAAGTGGTGCCTCATTCTGGTTTGATTTGTATTTCCCTGATGATTAATTATGCTGAGAATCTTTTCATGTTCGTGTAGATCATCTGTATGTCTTCTTTAGGAAAATTTCTATTTGTATATACTCATTTTTAGATTAGATTGTTTGTGGAGTTTTTGTCACTTTCACTGATTTTGTGTGTTTTCTTTTGTTTACCTGTTGAGTTGCATCAGTTCTTTATATTCAAAATATATGATAATGGGTTAATATTCAAAATATTAACCCATTATCATATGTATAATATCATATGTATAATTTACAAATGTTTTCTCATACAATAGTTTGCCTTTTGATTTTGTTGATTGTTTCTATTGTTTTTTGGGCGTTTTTTAGTTTGATGTAGGTCCACACTTTGCTTCTTTGTTTTTACTTTGATATCAGCTTAAAAGAACAACTACCTAGACCTGTGTCAAGGAACTTTCCATACCCCGTATTTTCTGCTACAAGTTTTATAGTTCTAGGTCTTATATTCAAGTTCAATCCATTTTCAGTTAATTTTTGTGTATGGTGTAAGAGCATGGTGCAGTTTCATTTTTTTTTTTTTGCATGTGGCTGTCCAGTTTTCCCAGCAACATTGATGAAAGATACAGTCCCCTCCACCTTTTTTTTAATCCTTGGTTCCTTTGTAATAAGGTACTAAACCATAGATATGTGTTTTTATTTCTGGGCACTCTGCTCTCTTCTGATGACGTGTGTTTCTGGTTTTATGACAATACTAGATTGTTTTGACTACTCTGTCTTTGTCATAGTCTGAAATCAGCAAGTGTGATGCCTTTAGTGTGGTTCTTCTTTCTCTAAATTGCTCTGGTATCCAGAGTCCTTTGTGACATCATACAAATTTTTGGATCTTCTGTTCTCTTTCTGTGAAAAATGCCATTAGAAGTTTGATAGGGGAGACAAGATGGTGGAGAACTAAGAGGGTACAACCTGTACCCTAAAGTGAGCTGATTAACTACCGAAGAACTCTGATCACCCATGAAATCAGCCTGAGATTAGAATTATACACGTCTGGATCTCTACGGGGGCAGAAGATGCCAGTGGGCAGGTAAAGCATAGTGGAACGTCAGACTGGTATTGGAAGATAAACAAAAGGGGGAGGGAGCCACCAGATGTGACCCATTGTAAAGTAATACCCCAATACAAGAGTGCCCTGAAACTGGAGACCAGCACTAACTTGGAATCTGGTTGAAAGCACTCAAAAAGAGCAAAATATCATGGGGGCAAATTGTGGGAATTGGAGCGGTTATGAACAGGGGCTTAAGTCCCTGGAGTGAGGACAGCCATCCCTGGCACTGAACCAGAGAGAGTGCGGCAAAGAAACCAGGTCTTGATCCCTGAGCTGCGAGTGCGCCTGAGGGCGTGCGGGGTGCGGCTACCGTGAGGGGTTGGGAGCCTAGCCAGCTGGCAGAAACACAGCCTTTTTGCACTCCCCACTCATGTGTGCTGTGCTATCAGAGCCGGAGTCACGCCCCACACACCCTCCCCTGAGAGAGCCGCGGGCAGGCACCAGCCCAGCGCTCTCAGACTTAGAAAGTCTGAGTACTCCCAGCCCAGGCCAGCAGGAAAATCTCAGGGTGTGATCACTGCTAGGGACCTCTCTGGTGGTCTAGAGCTGCCCAGCCAGCAACCGCTGTCATGGTTTTGGGAACAAGCAGGAGTACCTGTGTCCCCAGGGACCATCAGAATGTGCTCTGCCAGTGGCCGAGGGGGAATTTATGTGCTCTGCACCACGCAGAGGGGAACAGACTGAGGCTTCTTTCTGAGAGGGAGGTCGGGATGCAATTTGCTTTTCTCTAAACCTCCAAAAAACATCAAAAGCCACCAGGGGGAGAAAAAATAAATGAACAAACAAACATAAAAGCCTCCAGAGAACAAAAGCCTGAAAAAACAGTTTCCTCAGAGCCCACCCCCTTGAGGGGGGCAGGAGGACATAACTTAGGAAACACTGCTTGAAAACCCATGCAGCAGGCCCCTTCCCCAGAAGGCCAACTGGAAAAAAAAAAAAGAAAAAGAAAAAAAAAAGACGACAAGAGAGCAGCCGCCACTACTTCAAAGATACAACTTTTATTTTTAATTCGTTCCTACTCTTCTGATTCATTTTTTTATATTTTTATATAGATAATTTTTTAGCCTATTTACCATCACAATGAGATGTCCAGTACATCAAATTCCATAATAACCTTTTAACCTGAACTTTTTGATACATATACCCGTGTTTTTCTTTTGCTTTTCTATTTTTTTAAAATTTTATAAATTTTAGTTTAGTTTAGTTTAGTTCATTTTTTAATTTTTATTTTTTAAATATTCATATAGAGTTAAACTACAAGGTAATCCCCTTCCCCCAATAAATGCTACCTCTATAGGTAAACCAATTTTTAAACCCCCTTTATCTTAGGAGAGTTGAGTTCTTTAACAAAGATATCAAGATACATCCAGGAAGAGTCAAAATAACCTTCCTCGCCCACACAGAGAAGTTAAAACCACTCTCCCATCTTTTTCTTCCACCAGTGTTTCGGTGTATTTGTGTTTGTCCTGGTAGTATATAAATCTTATACATGGGGTTCTTTTTGACGAGGTTCTTTTTTTGTTTGTTTGTTTTGCTTTTATATATATATTTTTTTCTCCTTTCATATACTGTTTTAAAAATTTCATTTCTTTTCAGAGTAACAGAATTCATAGTTTTACAACACACCCAGTGCTCCATGCAATGTGTGCCCTCCATAATATCCACCACCTGGCTCCCCCAACCTCCCACGCCCCGCCCCTTCAAAACCATCAGGTTGTTTTTCAGAGTCCATATACTTTTATTAGTCTTTCTGTTTTTTGGTTTTTGCTTGTATACTTCATAAATCTTATCTCGGGGCCCATTTGGTCTGAGCCTTCTCTTCTATCTTTCTTTTATTTTTTTCCTGTCTCTCTCTCTTTTTTTCTTTTTTCTCTCTTTTTTCTTTCATTTGTGTGGGGACTCTTTTTTAATTTTTTTAATTAATTTTTTAATTTTTATAAACAAATAATGTATTTTTATCCCCAGGGGTACATGTCTGTGAATCGCCAGGGTTACACACTTCACAGCAATAACCATAGCACATACCCTCCCCAATATCCATTACCCCACCACCTCTCCTGATGCCCCTCCCCCCAGCAACCCTCAGTTTGTTTTGTGAGATTAAGAGTCACTTATGGTTTGTCTCCCTCCCAATCCCATCTTGTTTCTTTTCTTCTTTTTCTACCCCCCTAGTCCCCCATGTTGCATCTCCACTTCCTCATATCAGGGAGATCATATGATAGTTGTCTTTCTCCGTTTGACTTATTTCAGTAAGCATGACACCCGCTAGTTCCCTCCACATCGTTGAAAATGGCAAGATTTCATTTATTTTGAAGGCTGCATAGTATTCCATTTTGTATATATACCACTTCTTCTTTACCCATTCATCTGTTGATGGACATCTAGGTTCTTTCCATAGTTTGGGTATTGTAGACATTGCTGCTATAAACATTCGGGTGCACGTGCCCCTTCGGATCACTACATTTGTATCTTTAGGGTAAATACCCAGTAATGTAATTGCTGGGTCATAGGGTAGTTCTATTTTCAACTTTTTAAGAAACATCCATGCTGTTTTCCAGAGCGGTTGCACCAGCTTGCATTCCCACCAACAGTGTAGAAGGATTCAACATTGTCCACATCCTTGCCAGCATCTGTCATTTCCTGACTTGTTAATTTTAGCCATTCTGACTGGTGTGATGTGATATCTCATTGTGGTTTTGATTTGAATTTCCCTGATGCCAAATGATGTGGAGCACTTTTCCATGTGTCTGTTGGCCACCTGGATGTCTTCTTTGCAGAAATGTCTGTTCATGTCCTCTGTCCATTTCTTGATTGGATTATTTGTTCTTTGGGTGTTGAGTTTGATAAGTTCTTTATAGATTTTGGACACTAACCCTTTATCTGATATGTCATTTGCAAATATCTTCTCCCCTTTTGTCAGTTGTCTTTTGGTTTTGTTAACTGTTTCCTTTGCTGTGCAAAAGCTTTTGTTCTTGATGAAATCCCAATAGTTCATTTTTGCCCTTGCTTCCTTTCCCTTTGGCGATGTTCCTAGGAAGATGTTCCTGTGGCTGAGGTCACAGAGGTTGCTGTCTGTGTTCTCCTCAAGGATTTTGATGGATTCCTTTCTCACATTGAGGCCCTTCATCCATTTTGAATCTATTTTCATGTGTGGTGTAAGGAAATGGTCCAATTTCATTTTTCTGCAAGTGGCTGTCCAATTTTCCCAACACCATTTATTGAAGAGGCTGTCTTTTTTCCATTGGACATTCTTTCCTGCTTTATCAAAGATTAGTTGACCATAGAGTTGAGAATCTATTTCTGGGCTCTCTATTCTGTTCCATTGATCTATGTGTCTGTTTTTGTGCCAGTACCATACTGTCTTGAGGATGACAGCTTTGTAATAGAGCTTGAAGTCCGGAATCGTGATGCCACCAACTTTGGCTTTCTTTTTCAATATTCCTTTAGCTATTTTAGGTATTTTCTGGTTCCATATAAATTTTAGGATTATTTGTTCTGTTTCTTTGGAAAAAAAAAACGGGTGGAATTTTGATAGGGATTTCATTAAATGTGTAGATTGCTTCAGGTAGCATAGACATTTACACAATATTTGTTCTTCCAATCCAGGAGCATGGAACATTTTTCCATTTCTTTGTCTCTTCCTCAATTTCTTTCATGAGTACTTTATAGTTTTCTGAGTATAGATTTTTAGCCTCTTTTGTTAGGTATATTCCAAGGTATCTTATAGGTTTGGGTGCAATTGTAAATGGGATTGAATCCTTAATTTCTCTTTCTTCTGTCTTGTTGTTGTCTACCAAACGTTTAAAAAAGAAAAAACACCTATTCTCCTGAAGCTGTTTCCAAAAAATCGAAAAAGAAGGAAAACTTCCAGACTCTTTTTATGAAGCCAGCATTACCCTGATCACCAAACCAGGCAAAGACCACACCAAAAAGGAGAATTTCAGACCAATATCACTGATGAATATGGATGCTAAGATTCTCAACAAGATCCTAGCAAACAGGATCCAACAGCACATTAAAAAGATTATCCACCATGACCACGTGGGATTCATCCTTGTGTTACAAGGATGGTTCAACTTTCACAAATCACTCAATGTGATAGAACAAATCAATAAGAGAAGAGAGAAGAACCACATGGTCCTCGCAATCGATGCAGAAAAAGCTTTTGGCAAAATCCAGCATCCGTTAAAACGCTTCATAGTATAGGGATAGAGGGAACATTCCTGAACTTCATAAGATCTATCCATGAAAGACCCACAGCAAATATCTTCCTCAATGGGAAAAAGCTCACAGCCTTCCCATTGAGATAAGGTACAGGGCAAGGATTCCCACTGTCACCACTCTTGTTCAACATAGTATTAGAAGTCCTAGCAACACCAATCAGACAACAAAGAGAAATAAAAGGTATCCAAATTGGTAAGGAAGAAGTCAAACTCTCTCTCTTCGCAGATGACACTATACTTTATATGGAAAACCCAAAAGACTCCACCCCCAAACAACTAGAACTCATACAGCAATTCAGTAACGTGGCAGGATATATCGTTAATGTACAGAAATAAGTGGCTTTCTTTTACACTAAAAATGAAAATACAGAAAGGGAAATTAGAGACTCAATTCCATTTACTATAGCACCAAGAACCATAAGATACCTGGGAATAAACCTAACCAAAGAGGTAAAGGATCTGTACTCAAGGAACTACAGAACACTCATGAAAGAAATTGAAGAAGACACAAAAAGATGGAAAACCATTCCATGCTCTTGGCTGGGAAGAATAAACATTGTTAAAATATCTATACTGCCTAGAGCAATATATACTTTTAATGCCATTCCAATCAAAATTCCACCAGCATTTTTCAAAGAGCTGGAGCAAATAATCCTAAAATTTGTATGGAATCAGAAGAGACTCCGAATTGCTAAGGAAATGTTGAAAAAGAAAAACAAAACTGAGGGCATCACGTTGCCTGATCTCAAGCTTTACTACAAAGCTGTGATCACCAAGACAGCATGGTACTGTATAAAAATAGGCACATAGACCAGTGGAACAGAGTAGAGAACCCAGATGTGGACACTCAACTCTATGGTCAAATAAAAAGCAGGAAAAAATATACAGTGGAAAAAACGCCAGTCTCTTAAATAAATGGTGCTGGGAAAATTGGAGAGCTACATGTAGAAGAATGAAACTCGACCATTCTCTTACACCTTACACAAAGATAAACTCCAAATGGATAAGGGACATCAATGTGAGACAGGAATCCGTCAGAATTCTAGAGGAAAAAATTGGCAGTAACCTCTTGGATATCAGCCACAGCAAATTCTTTCAACATATGTCTCCAAAGACAAAGGAAACAAAAGCAAAAATGAACTTTGGGGATTTCATCAAGATCAAAAGCTTCTGCACAACAAAGGAAACAGGCAACAAAACAAAGAGGCAACCCATTTAATGGGAGAAGATATTTGCAAATGAAAGTACAGGTAAAAGGTTGATATACAGGATCTATAAAGAACTTCTCAAACTCAACACACAGAAAAGAGATAATCATGTCAAAAACTGGGCAGAAGACATGAACAGACACTTCTCCAATGAAGACATACAAATGGCTATCAGACACATGAAAAAATGTTTTTCATCACTAGCCATCAGGGAGATTCAAATTAAAACCTCATTGAGATACCACCTCACACCAGTTAGAAAGGCCAAAATTAGAAAGACAGGAAACTATGTGTGCTGTAGAGAATGTGGAGAAAGGGGAACCCTCTTACACTGTTGGTGGGAATGCAAGTTGGTGCAGCGGCTTTGAAGAACAGTGTTGAGATTCCTCTAGAAATTAAAAATAGAGCTTCCCTATGACCCTGCAATTGGACTACTCGGTATTTACCCCAAAGATATAGATGTGGTGAAAAGAAGGGCCATCTGTACCCCAATGTTTATAGCAGCAATGGCCATGGCCACCAAACTGTGGAAAGAACCACGATGCCCTTCCACGGAGGAATGGATAAGGAAGATGTGGTTCATATACACTATGGAGTATTATGCCTCCATCAGAAAGGATGAATACCCAACTTTTGTAGCAACATGGACGGGACTGGAAGAGCTTATGCTGAGTGAAATAAGTCAAGCAGAGAGAGTCAATTATCATATGGTTTCACTTATTTTTGGAGCATAACAAATAACACGGTAGACATGGGGAGATGGAGAGGAGAAGGGAGTTGAGGGAAATTGAATGAAAAGGGAGAGATCACAACTAACACCAAGGAAGTAGAATCAATCACCTGAAGTTATTATCAACAGTTATATGCGAATAAGTTAAGCAACCTAGAGGAAATGGATGCATTCCTAGAAAAATATTAACTCCCAAAATTGAACCAGGAAGAAATTGACAACCTGAATAGACTTATATCTAGTAACGAGATTGATGCAGTTATCAAAAACCTCCCAAAAAACAAGAGCCCAGGACCTGACGGATTCCCTGGGAATTCTCCCAAACTTTCAAAGAAGAAATAAAATCTATTCTCCTGAAGCTGTTTCAACAAATGGAAGCAGAAGGAAAACTTCCAGACTCTTTTTATGAAGCCAGCATTACCCTGATCCCCACACAAGGCAAAGACCACACCAAAAAGGAGAATTTCAGACCAATATCACTGATGAATACGGATGCAAAGATTCTCAACAAGATCCTAGCAAACAGGATCCAACAGCAAACTAAAAAGATAATCCACTATGACCAGGTGGGATTCATCCCTGTGTTAAAAGGGTGGTTCAACATTCCCAAATCAATCAATGTGGTAGAACAAATCAATAAGAGAAGGTAGAAGAACCACATGGTCCTCTAAATTGATGCAGAAAAAGCATTTGGCAAAATCCAGCATCCGTTCCTGATTAAAACGCTTCAAAGTATAGGGATAGAGAGAACATTCTTGAACTTCATAAAATATATCTATTAAAGACCCACAGCAAACATCATCCTCAATGGGAAGAAGCTCACAGCCTTCCCGTTGAGATCAGGAACACGACAAGGATGCCCACTCTCACCACTCTTGTTCAACATAGTATTAGAAGTCCTAGCAACAGCAATCAGACAACAAAGAGACATAAATGGTATTTAAATTGGTAAGGAAAAAGTCAAACTCTCTCTCTTTGCAGACCCATTCATTTTTTAGAAGGATACTGTTTAGTCTCCATGTATTTGGGCTCTCTCCAAATTTCCTCTTGTGATTGAGTTCTAGCTTCAGAGCATTGTGGTCTGAAAATATGCAGGGAATGATCCCAATCTTTTGATATTGGTTGAGACCTGATTTATGACCCAGGACTTGATGTATTCTGGAGAATGTTCCATGTGCATTAGACAAGAATGTATATTCTGTTGCTTTGGGATGAAATGTTCTGAATATATCTGTGATGTCCATCTCTTCCAGTGTGTCATTTAAGGCCTTTATTTCATTGTTTATCTTTTGCTTGGATGATCTGTCCATTTCAGTGAGGGGAGTGTTAAAGTCCCCTACTGTTACTGTATTCTTGTCTATGTGTTTCAATGATTTTATTATTAATTGGTTTATATAGTTTGCCGCTCCCTCGTTATGGGCATAGATATTTAAAATTGTTAGATCTTCTTGTTGGACAAACCCTTTGAGTATGATATAGTGTCCTTCCTCAACTCTATTATATTCTTTGGCTTAAAATCTAATTGATCTTATATAAGGATTTCCACCCCAGCTTTCTCCTGATGTCCATTAGCATGGTAAATTGTTTTCCACCCCCTCACTTTAAATCTGGAGGTGTCTTCGGGTCTAAAATGAGTTTCTTGTAGGCAATATACTGATGTTTTTTTTTTTTTAATCCATTCTGATACCCTGTGTCTTTTTATTGGGGAATTTAGCCCATTGACATTCAGGGTAACTATTGAGAGATATGAATTTAATGCCATTTTATTGCCTGTAAGGTGACTGTTACTGTATATTGTCTCTGTTCCTTTCTGATCTACTACTTTTAGGCTCTCTCTTTGTTTAGAGGACCCCTTTCAATATTTATTGTAGAGCTGGTTTGTTGTTTGAAAATTCTTTCAGTTTTTGGTTGTCCTGGAAGCTTATCTCTCCTTCTATTTTCAATGATAGCCTAGCTGGATATAGTATTCTTGGCTGCATGTTTTTCTCATTCAGTGCTCTGAATATATCATCCCAGTTCCTTCTGGCCTGCCAGGTCTCTGTGGATAAATCTTCTGCCAATCTAATGTTTTTACCATTGTATGTTACAGACTTCTTTTCGTGGGCTGCTTTCAGGATTTTCTCTTTGTCGCTAAGACTTGTAAATTTTACTATTAGGTGACGAGGTGTGGACCTATACTTGTTGATTTTGAGGGTGGTTCTCAGCACCTCCTGGATTTTGATGCTTGTTCCCTTTGCCATATTAGGGACATTCTCTACAATAATTCTTTCCAATATACCTTCTTTTCCCCTCTCTCTTTCTTCTTCTTCTGGAATCCCAATTATTCTAATGTTGTTTCAACTTATGGTGTCACTTATCTCTCGAATTCTCCCCTCATGATCCTACAGATTTTTGTCTCTCTTTTGCTCAGCTTCTTTATTCTCTGTCATTTGGTCTTCTATATCACTAATTCTTTCTTCTGCCTCATTTATCCTAGCAGTAAGATCCTCCATTTTTTATTGTACCTTATTAATAGCTTTTTTTTTTTAAATTTCAACTTGGTTAGATTTTAGTTCTTTTACTTCTCCAGAAAGGGCTTTTATATATCCAGAGAGGGTTTCTCTAATATCTTCCATGCCTTTTTCGAGCCCAGCTAGATCCTTGAGAATCGTCATTCTGAACTCTAGATCTGACATATTACCAATGTTTATATTGATTATGCCCCTAGCCTTTGGTACTGCCTCTTGTTCTTTTTTTTGTGGTTTTTCCACCTTGTCATTTTTTTCCAAATAAGAGTATATGAAGGAGCAAATAAAATACTAAGAGTGTGGCAAGACCCCAGGAAAGTGCACTTTAACCAAATCAGAAGAGACCCCAAATCGCTGGGGTGGGGGAGAAAGGGGATAAAAAGAAGTTCAGAAAAAAATAAATTTAAAAAAATAAAACAAATAAAGAAAAAATATAGAAAAGAAAAAAAAAATATATATATATATATATATTAGACTGGTGACTAGAACAGGGTCACCCACTTAATTGTGGGGTATTTTGGTCTCTTAGAAGAAACTACCTCCCAAAATTTTAAAGAATGAAAAACGTATATAAGGGTAAACACAATGAAGGGATGGAATATGCCTATAAAGATGAAAAAACAATTTAATTTCTGAAAAAAATAGTTGATAAAATAAGTTTGTTGGGAGAATAAAGAAAAAGAAAGTGGAGAGAGTTTGCTCAGGCTGGAGACTAGAACAAGCCTGGAGCTAGAATTAGGGTAAATCTTGACCTACTAGAGGAAGTTGTACCCCAAATTTTTTAAGATAAAAAACCCTATGTGTATACAAAAAATAAAAGTAAATACTATGAAGGATAAAATATGACTATAATAATGAAGGTTCAAAAAAGATTATTTTTGGGCAAAAGGTATTGTTAAGATAAACTAGTTAAAAAACGTTAAAAAAGAAAAGGGTAAAACTCAAAAAAAATTAGCAGAAAAAAAATAAAATTAACGAAAAAATTGTATTAACTGCAAGACTAAAGAATCATGGGGAGAAAGCCATGAAATCCGTGCTTTGCTTTCTCCTCCTCTGGAATTCCGCTGCTCTCCTTGGTAAGTGAACTTGGTATTGGCTGGATTTCTTGTTGATCTTCTGGGAGAGAGGCTGTTGTAGTGATTCTCAAGAGTCTTTGCCCGAGGCAGAATTGCCCCACCCTTACCAGGGGCCGGGCTAAGTAATCCACTCGGTTTTGCTTGTGGGAGCTTTTGATCCCTGAATGCTTTCTGTAGAGATCTGGAGGACAGGAATGAAAATGATGACCTCCCAATCTCCAGCCCAGAGGAGCCAAGAGCTCAGGGCCCCACTCCTCAGTGCGCCCTCAGAGAAAAGCGCCCAATCACTCCCATCTCCCTGGCCTCTGGCTGCGCTCTGAGCTCACACAGCCTGCAACCAGTTCAAGGTAACCCGGAGTTGAGAGCTCACTCCTTGGCTCTGTCTCTGTAGCCAGCTTCCCCGCTCTAATACCTGCGAGTTCTGTGACACTCAGACACCCCCGATCCTTCTGTGACCCTGCCAGACCTGGGGCCATGCTGACCTCGCGTGATCTTCACCCTAGTTTAGCCTCTGGAGCAATGTCCCTCAGTGGAGCAGACTTTTAAAAGTACTAATTTAGTTTTCCATTGCTCCGCCGCTTGCCGGAAGCCGGACGACCCCCGTGGTCTATCTTCCCGTTGCTTTGGATTCACTTCTCCGATAGTCCTACCTTTCAGAAAGTGGTCAATTCTCTGTTTCCAGAATTGCTCTTCTTCTTCTCTTCAATCTCCAGTTGGACTTGTAGGTGTCTGCAATGGTTTGATAAGCTATCTAGCGGATCTCCTGCTACCTGATGTAGTCTCAGCCTGCTACATCTCTGACATCTTGACTCTGGGTGGTGAGCCTTCATTGCTCAGAAATATTCCAGGGTGCACCTTGACTGCACCAGGGTCGATACATCCAGCTACATCCATTCAGCCCTCTCTCACCAAAATGACTAGGAGGAGGAATGCCCAACAGAAGAAAAATTCAGAGGATGGGTCTTCTGCAACAGAGCTAATGGGTACCAACATAGACAATATGTTGGAATGGGAATTCGGGCTAACAATTATCCAGGCAATAGCTAGGTTGCAGAAAGCCATGGATGACCAAACGGAATTGATTAGGGAAGAACTGAAAGGCACCAGGGATGATGTTCACAAAGTTAGGGCAGAAGTAAAAGCCACCAGGGATGATGTTCAAAATGTTCTCAATGAGTTCCAATCTAATCTAAATTCTCTAAAAGCGAGGGTAACTGAGACAGAAGATAGAATTAGTGATCTGGAGGACAAACAGATAGAGAGAAAGGGTCAGGAGGAAACCTGGAACAAACAACTTAGAAGCCACGGAAACAGAATTAGGGAAATAAATGATGCAATGAAACGTTTCAATGACAGAATTATTGGAATCCCTGAAGGAGAGGAGAAAGAAAGAAGTCTAGAAGATATAGTGGAACAAGTTCTCCATGAAAATTTTCCAAATCTCGCGAATGGAACCAGCTTTCATTCACTAGTGGCAGAATGGTCTCTCCCCAAGATTATAGATTCTTGAGTGTCCTCGAGACAGCTGATAGTAAGAATGTGGAATTATAATTATAGAGAGACTCTCTTGAAGAAGATAGGACAAAGAAGCTGCTTACTTACCTACATTGGAAAGCCCATCAGAATAACCTCAGACCTGTCCACAGAAAACTGGCAAGCCAGAAAGGGCTGGCAAGATATATTCAGGGCACTAAATGAGAAGAACATACAGCCAAGAATACTTTACCCAGCAAGACAGACATTCAAAATGGATGGAGAGATAGAGTTTCCAAGACTGGCAAGGCTTAAAAGAGTATGTGACCACCAAGCCAGCACTCCATGAAATATTAAGGGGGGTTCTATAAAAGATGAAAAATCCTAAAAATATCACTGAATAGAAATATAGAGACAATCTACAGAAAGAAAGACTTCAAAGGTAACACGATGTCAGTAAAAACGTCTCTCTCAATAATCACTCTCAATATGAATGTCCTAAATGCATCCATAAAACGACACAGGGTTGCCGATTGGATAAAATGACAGGACCCATCCATGTATTTTCTAAAAGAGACCCATTTTTAACCTAAGGATACACCCAGACTGAAAGTGAAGGGATGGAGTAGCATCGTTCATGCCAATGGGCTTCAAAAGAAGTCCAGGGTAGTGATTCTCATATCAGATAAATTAGATTTTAAACTAAAGACTGCAGTCAGAGATACAGAAGGACACTACATAATTCTTAAAGGGACTATCCACCAAGATGATCTAATAATTATAAATATCTATGCCTCCAATATGGGAGCAGCCAATTACATAAGAAATCTATTAATCAAGATAAAGAGTCCTATTGATATGAATACATTAGTAGTACAAGATTTTATCTTGCCTCTCTCAGTAATAGACAGATCACCCAAGCAGAAAATAAATAAAGAATCAAGAGCATTGAATGACACATAGGACCAGATGGACCTCATAGATATATACAGAACATTCCACCCTAAAACAACACAATACTCATTCTTCTCAAGTGTACACGGAACCTTTTCCAGAATAGACCACATACTGGGACACAAATCAGGACTCAACTGATTTCAACAGACTGAGATTATTCCCAGCATATTTTCAGATCACAATGCTTTGAAATTGGAGCTCAATCACAAGGAAAAGATTGGAAGGAGTTCAAACACCTGGAAGCTGAAGACCACCTTACTTAAGAATGCTTGGATCAACCAGGAGATTAAAGAACTTAAACAATTCCTGGAAACCAATGAGAATGAAGACAATTCAGTCCAAAACCTATGGGATACAGAAAAGGCTGTTCTAAGGGAGAAATACATAGCCATCTAAGCCATCCTCGAAAAATGGAAAAATCCAGAATTCAACAGCTGTCTCTACACCTTAAAGAACTGGAGAATCAACAACAAATTAAACCAACTCCACACAGAAGAAGGAAAATAATCAAGTTTAGAGCAGATATGAATGAGGTAGAAACTAGAGATACAGTAGAACGTACCAATGAAACTAGTAGCTGGTTTTTTAAAAGAATCAATAAGATCGATAAACCATTGGCCATACTAATCCAAAACAAAAGAGAGAAAGCTCAAATTTAAAAAAATTATGAGCGTAAAGGGAGAGATCACAACTAACACCAAGGAAGTAGGAAAAAAATCATCAGAACTTATTATCAACAGTCATATGCCAAGAGGTTAAGCAACCTAGAGGAAATGGATGCATTCCTAGAAAAATATAAACTAATATAAACTCCCAAAATTGAACCAGGAAGAAATTGACAACTTGAATAGAGCAATACCTAGTAACAAGATTTAAGCAGTGTTCAAAAACCTCCCAAAAAACAAGAAGCTAGGACCTGACGAATTCCCTGAGGAATTCTACAAAACTTTCAAAGAAGAAATAACACATACCCTCCTGAAACTGGTTCAAAAAATGGAAGCAGAAGGAAAACTTCCAGACACTTTTTATGAAGCCAGCATTACCCTGATCCCCAAACCAGGAAAGGATCACACCAAAAAGGAGAATTTCAGACCAATATCACTGATGAAAATGGAGGCTAAGATTCTCAACAAGATCCTAGCAAACAGGATCCAACAACACATTAAAAAGATTACCCACCATGACCAGGTGGGATTCATTCCTGGCTTACGAGGAGGGTTCAATATTTGCAAATCAATGTGATAGAACAAAACCATAAGAGAAGAGAGAAGAACCACATGGTCCTCTCAATTGATGCAGAAAAGCATTTGACAAAATCCAGCATCCATTCCTGATTAAAAAGCTTCAAAGTATAGGGATAGAGGGAACATTTCTGGACTCCATAAAATCTATCTATGAAAGACCCACAGCAAATATCATCCTCAATGGGAAGAAGCTCACAGCCTTTCTGTTGAGATCAAGATCACGATAAGGATGCCCACTCTCACCACTCTTGTTCACCATAGTATTAGAAGTCCTAGCAACAGCAATCATACAAAAAAGAGAAATTAAAGGTATGCAAATTGGCAATGAAGAAGTCAAACTCTCTCTCTTTACAGATGACATGATATTTTATATGGAAAACCCAAAAGACCCCACCTGCAAACTACCAGAACTCATATGGCAATTCAGTAACGTGGCAGGATACAACGTCAATTTACAGAATTCAGTGGCTTTCTCTTACACTAACAATGAAAATACAGAAAGGGAAATTAGAGAATCGATTCCATTTACTATAGCATCAAGAACTATAAGATACTTGGGAATAAACCGACCAAGGAGGTAAAGGATCTGTACTCGATAAACTACAGAACACTCATGAAAGAAATTGTAGAAGACACAAAAAGATGGAAGACCATTCCATGCTCTTGGATCAGAAGAATAAACATTGTTAAAATGTCTATACTGCCTAGAGCAATCTATACTTTTAATGCCATGCTGATCAAAATTCCACCGGTATTTTTCAAAGAGCTTGAGAAAATAATCCTAAAATTTTTACGGAATCAGAAGAGACCCGAACTGCTAAGGAAATGTTGAAAAACAAAAATAAACCTGGTGGCATCTTGTTACCTGATTTCAGCTTTACTACAAAGCTATGATCACCAAAACAGCATGATTCTGGCATAAAAACAGACACATAGACCAGTGGAACAGAGTAGAGAACCCCAGATATGTACCCTCAACTGTATATTCAAATAATCTTCGACAAATTAGGAACAATATCCAGTGCAAAAAAAGACAGTCTCTTCAATAAATGGTGCTGGGAAAATTGGACAGCTATATGTAGAAGAAGGAAACTCGACCATTCTCTTACACCGTACACAAAGATAAACTCGAAATGGATAAAAGACCTCAACATGAGACAGAAATCCATCAGAATCCTAGAGGAGAACAGAGGCAGTATCCTCTTCGATATCAGCCACAGCATCTTCTTTCAAGACATGTCTCCAAAGGCAAAGGAAACAAAAGAAAAAATGAACTTTGGGTATTGATAATATAATTCATCAAACCAACAACTTCTGCACAGCAAAGCAGACAGTCAACAAAACAAAGAGGCAACCCACAGAATGGGAGAAGATATTTGAAAATGACAGTACAGACAGAAGGTTGATATCCAGGATCTATAAAGAACTTCTCACACTCCTCACACACAAAACAGATGACCATATCAAAAATGGGCAGAAGACATGAACAGACACTTCTCCAAAGAAGAGATACAAATGGCTATCAGACACATGAAAAAAATGTTCATCATCACTAGCCCTAAAGGAGATTCAAATGAAAACCACATTGAGATACCACCTTATACCAGTTAGAATGGCCAAACTTAGCAAGATAGAAAACAACGTGTGTTGGAGAGGATGTGGAGAAAGGGGAACCCTCTTACAGTGTTTGTGGGAATGTACATTGGTGCAGCCACTTTGGAGAGCAGTATGGAGATTCCTGAAGAAATTAAAAATAGAGCTTCCCTATGACCCTGCAATTGCACTACTTGGTATTTACCCAAAAGATACAGATGTAGTGAAAAGAAGGGCCATCTGTACCCCAATGTTTATAGCAGCAATGGTCATGGTCGCCGAACTGTGGAAAGAACCAAGATGCCCTTCAACAGATGAATAGATAAAGAAGATGTGGTCCATATACACAATGGAGTTTATGCCTCCATCAGAAAGGATGAATACCCCAACATTTTTAGCAACATGGACAGGACTGGAAGAGATTATGCTGAGTGAAATAAGTCAAGCAGAGAGAGTCAATTATCATATGGTTCCACTTATTTGTGGAGCATAACAAATAACATGGAGGACATGGGGAGATGGAGAGGAGAAGCGAGTTGAGGGAAATTGGAAGGGGAGGTGAACCATGAGAGACTATGGACTCTGAAAAACAACCTGAGTGGTTTGAATGTGGTGTTGGAGGTTAGGAGAGCCAGGTGGTGGGTATTAAGGAGGGTATGTATTGCAGGGAGCACTGGGTGTGGTGCAAAAAAATGAATACTGTTAGGCTGAAAATAAATTTTAAAAAAGAATGAAGTTTGATAGGAATTGCAGTGGAACTGTAGATAATTTAGGGAAGTAAGGACTTTTTAACTCTATTAATTTTTCTCGCCCATGAACATGGAAATTTTTTTCCTCATTTATGTGTGTTGTCTTCAGTTTCTTTCCTTACCTTCCTTACCTACCAAGCAATCCTAAGAAGATGTGTCTTCATGGATTCCACTTCTGTTCCAAGCACTGGTGAAGGGTTTATTATTCATTGTCTTGGTTTATCCTCACCAAATCCTATGGGAAAAGGTGCTGTGAAGCCCAGTTCTACAGAATACATGTGGCCCAGACAGATTCAGTCATTTGCCAGGGACACAGCTGTTGGGGCTATGATGTGGACATCCTCTGAAGACTCTAGGCCTCCTGTTCCCCCAGCAATCTGCTGCGGGTTCCCATCTCAGCCAACCACTGACATGACCTCTAGCCTCATCCTGCAATCTGCCTCAGTGGGCTCCCTCCTTTTGGCCACTGCAATTCCAGATGTGGAACTCAGGGACAGGCCTCGAGGTCTCTGGGAAGAGGACAACAGGATTTTGGTTGCATCCAGAGCCGATGGGTGTGCTCAGAGAGGTGACCTGGCCTATCTCCCATCGGAGAGTCCCCAAGTACCAGGCTTCAGAGCAGTGGTACCTTGTGCAAGGCCCTTCCCTACTCTTTGCCCTGTTGCCCATCTGGTGTATTGTTGGGAAGCAACCAAGAACAGCATGTTCTGCACATCTTCAGGGCTAGAGCTGTTTCCCTATCATGCTCTGAGTGTGGGCCAGTGTCCCTTTGGCCTGTAGGATCCCTCTAGGACAATATCTGAAGTAGACAGTCTAAGGTAGGCCTGAGTTGAACCCAGAGTGTTTGAAGACAACCCAAAGGGACAATCAGAAAACCTGCAAAAGGTAGAATGCAAAGGAGGCTGGTGTGCACTGAGCTCTTGCCATATTCTGGCCATGTTCCAGGCATTGCAGCACACTGCTCTCTCTGATTCCCACACAAGCAGGCTGAACCCAGTCCTCTAGGCCTTTTGTGGAAGCTTCATTCCACAGGATTGACTGATGAAAGCATTTGATATTGGCCACTGATTGAGCCTGTAGCCCCTCTCCCCTCCCCAGAAGTCAGGAATGGGATGGAATGTTACAAACCTCTGATCACAAGATTGGTTCTCCTGGTGAGCTGCCCACATCCTCATTAACATGACAAGAGACACAATTTCACTCTGCACAAAGATGCATATAGCAGCAAGGCATCATTCCCATCTGAATGACTGAATAGATATTCTTCTTAGAAGTCTCAGTATTGCAACACATCACTTCAGTCTCTCCTGCTACCATGAAGCTCTCCTAGGAATGTGTCCAAATTCCTCTCCTCTTCTATGGGCCTTTGGTTCTTTTTATTGCCTCAGTATCTGTCAAATGATTGCTGGATATTAAATTTCCTTCTCCAAATATGCTTTGTCTTCATTTTCAACAACTGATAATGGGGAACACTTGGGATCCCCATGTGAATTAGCTATTTTAATACCTTGCTCATGGTTTAGCTATTAGCTAAATCATTAGCTGTTATAATATATTGCTCAGTCCAACGTTTGTCATTACCTCTGGAAGCAGCTTTGCTGTTAGTGACCTGCAAACTTGAAGGTAGTCCTCTTGGCATTGGGTGTCATTGAAAAGACCTGTAGATACTTTATTTTGGAGTTTGGGGGGTATTGTTAATTTAAGCTTGCATTTGCATAACTCAGGATACAGCATATGCAATCATTTATATCGGGTAGATTTCTAGAAGTATAATTGCTGTATTAAAGGTCAAGTGCATTGAAAACCTTGATAAATAAAACCAAATTGCTCTACAAAAAAGAAACAAGTCATTGGATTAGCCCCTCCCCCGCTGTGGTATGACTTTCTCTTAAAGGCAAGTTCTGCAAAAGCCTGTGTCCATGCAAGGTGGCATCCACAGGTGCTGGGGGTTAGAACACTGAGGTATATTTATGGAGAACACAGTTCAACCCACAAGAAAGTATTTTCCTACAACAAAGCTGTAGCCTCTACTGTGGGCCCAGGACAGTGTTTACTGAGTTGCTGTTGGCACCTTATAGAGAGTGGCTCTGTGGGCGTCATGGGGAATTGGGCATGTATCCCTGTCCCTTTTCAAACTTCACAGCCCTGCTGCAGCTGGGGGTCCTGAGCATGTCCTTTTTCCCTCTGTCTGGTCACAGCTTGAGCATTTCCTGTCCTTATTTGCTGAGTGTTCCAGAGGACACCCGAGACCCAGAGCCCCTGACTCCCAGGCCACCACTCCAGCTGCTGCAGCCCTCTTCCGACTCACTGACCAACAGACATTGATGGGAGGGAGAATGGGGGCTAGGCATTCCAGAGTAATCCTGGAGTGGGTAAAATTCGGAGCCTCAGGGCCTATCTACCACCATTCATGGTCCACAGGGCCTCAGAACATCGAATGAGTGCCTTCTCTACCAGAAGCCCTTTGGAGGGACCACGGAGGTTCCATCTAAGGTCGAGTCAGGACAGAATAGGGGTGATCTGGCATGCAGAGCAGTCACTGGACCCCACTTCTGATGCTGCCATGAGCCTGGGTGGCTTTCAGAGACAGTGTAGTGCCTGCCAGTTTCTGTGCAACAACCAGTCCACATACATAGTTTCCTTAGAGTTCTGGCTTCAGAATGTGTGGCTCAGGGACTGCATCCCTGTTCTCTCCACCTCCAGGGGCCAGGCTGTGCCATGGCCCTGTTGAGGTCACAGGGTAGCATACAGGCAGTAGCTTGACCTGGCCTATCCCCAGGGTGGTGCTGAGTAGAATATGTGGCTCATTTGCTTCCTGTACTCTTGAGCACATACCCCCACCCACATCCAAGAGGTATCTCCCTGGGTTTTGTAGAAAAATCTAAACAACAAATGAAAGGATCCAGAATGCATTTGGCTCCATTTACCTGCACAGGTGCAGGTAGGCTGACAACCATGCCTGTTGGAGGGTATCTGGAAAAGTTGCCACCCTGGGAGAAAAACATTTGCTCACTACTCAAGTGTTATTTATGTTGTTGTGCTGGATTCTCCACTGATCCACCTTTGTAACACAAGAGACTGAGTGAAATTCAGTGCGTGGAGAGTAGGTTGTGTTGGCATCTAGGTACATCTGTCCCCTGGGGTTATTTGGCCCAGTGGGGTGGGGTATAGGAGACAGGTTATTTGGGAAAGAAGTGCCTTGCTTCAGAGGTGCCCCCTGTGACTGAGCAGGAAGGCAGGGGCTCCAGTTCTATCTATCTCATTGGGCACCACATGGGTTGCATTGAGGGGAGCACAGGACCATCCAGTTAGAGTCTGCGACACTTGAACTGTCTGTTGCCAGCCTGCACCCAGGGCCCAGTGCACCGGAGGCAGAGCTGGATTCGCAGGTCTCAGAGCAAATGCTCATAGGAAAAGACTAGGGACAGGGAGGGTGGCAGGCAGGCCCAGGCACCCACATCAGCCAGCCAGGTCGCTGAGGGGCTGAAGCCCGACTCCATGCTCTGTGCTTCAGTTGAATGTTGGTGTGTCTCAGGGCAAAATGTGCACAGTGTGAAGTCTCCTGTCCCCACAACCCTAAGGCAGAGTGTGTGGCATGGAGCACACTCAGGCACATGGGTGTGGTGGTAGTGTATCCCCATCAAGTCTCCTTTCCGATGCCTAGGACAGCACCTGGGTTTTGGACAGAGGGCTGCTAGTTAGGGTGCAGTATTGCATTCTGGGGATGCTGGCAGGTAGAATGCTGTCCTGTGGCTGGTGTGGGCAGGTGGCGGGTGTGGAGACCAAAGGAGCCTGCTAAGTGCTAAAGGCCAGGCTCTATGCAAGAGGATTCTTTGAAGAACCACACAGGAAGAACCCCATATGCATGTCCCTGCAGGTCTGCTCCCCTCACAAATCCTTGGATGGGTGCAAGGAGGAAGGGTAGGAAGGTGTATGTTTCTTCCTTCCTCTCCATGTGGGTTAGAGCCTTGCAAAGAGATCTGTCAAGGACGTGGAACACAGAGGCCAAAGAGCCTGGTAGATACCAGGAGAGGGTGTTCTGTGCACCTGGGGGAGAATGGGGATGACCGGCCTGACCATGGTGGATGCAAAGCGGCACTGAACAGGTCTGTGGGTCTTGGGCAAGGCCGTGGGCTGCAGGGCCTTGCCTTCATCCATGAAACCTCCATGAACACTGTTACAAATCCCTTACAACCTCTCTGATTCTCTCCTTGGGAGAAAATGCTAGAAGGAAAATTGTTGGCTCAAAAACACGAGCATTTCTGGCTTGGAGAAATGGAAACTCATGGACACGCTGTGCTCTGGGGAGCAGGATGCAGGTCTTGTGGCCTCTCTGCTTCCATGTTGACATCTTGCCTTCTATGTTCGGTGAGAATATATCTCATTAAGTGTGTGTCTGCAGGTCTTTCATCCCTACACTGCCATTAAATGCCTGTGACGGTACATGGTGATGTTTCTCGTGGGGTCTTAGTGTCCGATCTCGAAAATCCTTAAACAAAGCAGGGTACAGATTTGCAGAATTCATGGAAAAGCTGAATTCAAGTAGAATAAGAATTAACAATATGGTGGGTGACTGGGTAGCTCATTGGGTTAAGCTGCTGCCTTTGGATCAGGTTATGATTTCAGGGTCCTGGGAACAAGTCCAGCATAGGTCCCTCTGCTCAGTAGGGAGTCTGCTTCCCTCTCTTTCTTTATCCACCTGGCTCTCTTCCTACCTGTGATCTCTTTCTGTAAAATTAATAATAATAATAATAATAATAATAATAATAATAATAATGCGGGACTGAATGAGCTGAGGATGATGAATATACCTTTTGGACTCTTGTTTGGAACATTGCTGGTTCTTTAATGTTTTTCTTCCAGATTTAAGGAAACTGTATCATAAATTATCCAGGATCTACAGAAATATGATAAAATATTTCTGTGTGAATAAGCACGAGCATTTAACTTTTCTCTTTCCCTGAACCCTCCAGAATTCAGAAACTCTCAGTGAGTATTCTCTCTTCCAAAGTACTTAGGATTATTGGCATAAGTCAGCACAAGTGTCTTTTTCTTGTAACAGAAAAAAAGTTCAAAATGTTGGTTATTTTATCAAGGGATTGAGTGAAATGTCCTATTTGAGAGAGACATGCATAGACTCAGATATGACCAGAGAATTTTTGGGAATTAAGGCTGACTTTCTGGAGCCCTCTGGGAATAGTGTCTTGACACCTCAATGACAGAGTGCCTTGCCAGATGAGTAGGGAATGAGTAGGGAGTGCCTTGCCAGATGAGTAGGGCAGGAATAGGAACCTCAGGATTTTGTGGGAATCTCGAGAAGAGGAACCCACCCAAATCAACAGGTATTTCAGACAAGTCTGATGTGAGTATTGCACTTGGCTTTGGCCTGGATACACTCCTGAAAGTTCACTCTCGAGATTCCTCATGAAAAGTTCCAGCAAAGCAGGGTTTCAAAATCTGTACGGTATAGTCAGTCACTATGCCTGCCAGGGTTAGTTAGAATAGATACTAAGAAACTAAGTGTGATTGCTGCCGACTTCTTGCATGTAAGAAACCATCCCATATCTGTTGAAATGAAATCCATCACCCATCTGGACTCGAGCCCACTGCAAAAACGGCCAGGCATTTCTGTGCCACAAAATGGGTCCCCTGAAGCTGTGAAACTATTTACAGTTTGCAGTTAGGTTTGGTAGCCTCACTTTGGAGGCTGGCAGTGTTTTCTGATTGGGAAAATACTATCAGAACTATACCCCAAATGGTCCCAGAATTCTCTAGAAGCTGATTGTTGGAGGGCTTGCACTTTGGGTCAGTATCTTAATTGTTGGTTAGGAGTGAAACCCCTTCAGGATCCATGGTAAGGTTACATTGGCATTATGTGGTGATTAGCTTTTCTTTTGAGTTCCACTGTCTGTGAGAGGCATGTCTTAGCAAGGAAAGACCAGAGTCCCATTTCAGCCAAATAGACATTTTGCAGATGCCAAAGATCAGAGCTTCCTTTCAATATATGTTAATGCAGTTTGCTGGTTGAATCTCACAAAATTCCATTTAAGAATGTGATACTACTTTACTGTGTTATTTATCTCAGGATGTCCTTGTTCACTTCTTTAGAATTGCTTACTCATCCCCTGACTAAAATATAAACCAAAAATTAAGAAAAATCTTTAATGACTGCTAAGATGTTTTTGAATAGAGAGTTGTGAAAGAAGAAAGGAAGCAATACTAAGAGGAGTCACTCACGTAGAATAGAAAGGACGTTGAGGATGTAGAGTATATACACATCTCCTATAGGAGTTCCCTATCATTGAAGTTACAGAGTAGATGAATGAGAATGCATTTCAAATGTGAAAGACATTTCAAGGAGAAGCAAGCATCATTAGGACGGTCAAGAAAAATGCAGTTGAAATAGTGTTTCTGCAGGTCTTCTGTTTTGGTTCTGGGAGCAGCAGAAACTTAGACTCACCTCACTAGCTGCCAATGGTGATTGACTTCTGGGTCACCTCCTGGCCCACATACTTCTGCTTGGGTCTGGCATAGACATCATGGAAAACCTGGTAGCCAAGTCGCCAAGCATGTTTTAGGTGAAGGTCTGCCAGCAGCAATGCTAAGACTTTCACAAATCATGGGGCCCTGTGGTTTTGGCCTCTTTGAGCCTGAACACCCTACTGGGAAGGAGGAGCATGCTTTCAGTTTTGGGTGACTTTGTGTTTCCCTCAGTGCAGGCCTTGAGACCTCAACTAAATGCTCTACTTCTTTTTACAGGTAGTGCTTTGCAGATCAGGTGACATGGCCTCATAAACAGCATCCAAAGCGTCTGAACTCTGTTTCTTCAGTGTAGATTCAAGTGCTACACATGCAGGAGTGTGACCCCTGTCGTCTCCCTGGTGGTTGTGCATCACAGTGGTAAGTTGTCTTCTTGGTTCTGAACTTCCTGCCTGGTTTAGGTTCAGGCCTTGACTTGTGTGTCTTCTTTTGCTGGTTAATGTCTTTCTTTCAGAGAGAAAGATACCTTCTTCTTGTTGATTAAAGTGGAGATGAGCCCATGACCAGAACATCTAGACTTTGCTGCTTTGGGAAAATTACTTAGTAGTACATATGGAGAAGGTTTTGCCAGTCCCCGCCCCACACAAAACATCTGAACTGCAGGTTGCTTCTGTTAGCAGAATCCTGAGTTATTGAAGGTTTACCTTATATATAGACATTATCTCTATGATAGTGTTCCTGCCAACACTTTCCTTTTAGGGCCATTCATCTAGAGCAAAGGATATCGGACATCTTTACAAATGGATCTCTGAGTGGAAGTGCTGTCTTTTTTTTTTTTTTTTAGTAGGAGTTGCAGAGGGAGAGAGAGACCCTTAAGCAGGCTCCACACGCTTTGCACGGCATGACACAGGGGCAATCTCACATCCCTGAGTTCATGACTTGAGGCAAAATCAAGTGTTGGTCCCTTAACTGATAGAACGACAAGGCACCCATAGACATGATTTGTCTTTATGGAAAGGAGTGTATGTATCCCCTCATGTTCTAAAATCTTCTGAATAAGCGATTATTTCCACGTCTGCCGTGGTCTTATACCCTATCAGGCCCAGAGATACTTATCTGTTCTTGGTGGTGGAGAAAACCACTTGGCTACCAAGTTCTCATAAAGGGAGATGAAGCCCTCACTGCCTGACTCTGAACTATACAGGTTTTCCTGTCCTGGTATACACAGTTCTTCAAGAACAGCACCTTTGTAAAAGATGAAATTAATTTGCAAGCTCCTGGATGTTGCAGTTGGTTACACATCTGCCTTTGGCAGAGGTCAGGATCCCTGGATCCTGGGGGATCAAGCCCTGCATTGGGCCCCTGCTCAATGGGAAGCCTGCTTCTTCTCCCTCTCCCGTTCAACCCTGACTGTTCTTACTCTCTCTCTAGCTCTCTTGCTCTCAAATAAGTAAAGAAAATACAAATATCTTTTCCCATTTTTTAAATTTCATTTCTTTTCAGCGTAACAGAATTCATAGTTTTACACCACACCCAGTGCTCCATGCAATGCGTGCCCTCCATAATACCCACCACCTGGCTCCCCCAACCCCCACCCCCACCCCTTCAAAACCCTCAGGTTGTTTTTCAGAATCCACGAGGGACTATGGACTCTGAAAAACAAATATTTCTATATGTGAGATTATTTTGTAAGTCCTTTCTAATTTATGAACGCAATATCAGTAGAATTAAGGATATATGAGGTAGATCACAAATCATGTGTTTGTTGAATCTTGTCGCCATTCATCCTTGTGATCTACATATATCAAAAGATTAATGTTTTTGTGAACATACAATCATTTTGTGTTCCACATTTCTGAGGTAATACTCCAATTTATTTCCTCATGGATCACAGGCATTATATTTGTGTGGAAAATTTCCTACAAAGATACAGTACCAGTGTCAGTTGTGAGAGCTAGTAAAGGAAAAGTCGCCCATTCTTACTCTGCACAGTGTTCATGGTTGTGAGACCCCGCCCTTTTGATAGTGGTGGCCTGTATGCAAGTACTGATGGATGGAAGCAGACTTTCTTTGTTATTAGTTATTGGTTACTGGGTACTGCATTCAGCATCCCTCAGAACGTTTCCCAATTGTATGTGTTTGTAGTGAAAAATTTTCAGTGTCTGAGTTTGTATCTCAATTTCACACTAAGAAATTCCTTGGGAGGTATTTTCCCAGTGATTTTCTGCTGTGAATGTCATGGGAAGAATTTCCCCACTTGCGTTGGGATCAGAGTTTCCTCAATGTGTGGATGTCCTTGCTGACTAAGGAATAAGGGATACCTGAGGACATTGCTTTCCTCATCACACCGAGATTTTATTCTGTTCAAATCCTCTCATGCCCTTCATGCATTGGCTCATGAGAAATGGGATACACATATGGATTTCATCAGCATTCAGCAGCAGCAATGATCCAGGGTATACCAGGAGGTCCTTGCACCTTCACTCCTGTGTGAGGGATGATGTGCATTCTGAGATTTTAGCAGGAGCTCAGGCTAGAGCCCCAGATGAAACTTATTCTACCAGGATATAGTGCTAGTGTTTCTCCCCATGTGAGTTCTTTGGTGGTGGGAAAGGGACCACTTCTGGCAGAAGGCTCTGCTTCACTGATCAGAGACAAAGGGTATGTACTATGTAATTTCTGTGGTGGTGAGAAAGGTGGGCACTCTGGGTAAAGACAGTACCCCAGGAATGACAGACACAGGTTTCTCTGCTCTGAGTTGTCTGCTGTCTCCAAATGTGAGAGTTGTATCTAAAGACTCTTCCACATTGACCATATTTGTTGGGGTTCCACCAGTGTGGATTCTCAGATGCTGGCTAAGGGTGTGGCTGGACTAAATGCCTTCCCTTATAGATGACATTCAAACAATTTCTGTCCATGTGAATGTGCCCATGGCCTCAAAGGGATGCATATTGCTGAGAGCTCTTGTACAGCAATCCCACCACATGGCTTCTACCCCGTGTGAGGTCATTAGCGTGAATAAGAGTCATGCTCTCAGGATGAAGGGTCTCTCACCTTCATTACATCCCTAAGGCACCTCTGTGGTGGTTTTACTGTGTACAGATTTGAGCACTGCCCTAGAATTGTTTCCTCCATGCATTTCATGTCTACTTTCCTTGGAAAGGTGAGATATCTCATGTCTCCTGAGGATAGAGCCCTGACTAAAGGCTCTCCCACACTGGGGAGATTGTGTGGTGTGATCCAATATGAATGAGCTCTGATGCCACTTGAACGGGGATACATGGATGAAGTTTCTCTCACATTGGCTATAAATACAAGGTTTCCCTTCCCTGTGAGTTAACACACATAGAGTGAGGTGAGGTACATGTGAAATGTTCTTCCTGCGCCCCAACATTGGATGAGCCCCTGTGCAGTGTGAACCCTCTGCTAATGGCCAGGGTAGGAGAGGCTGTGGAAGCATTGCTCAATCATGTTCCTTCCTTCCTGGCTTGATGTAGGAATTCCAGCCTACTACCTCAGGTACAGTCACTGCATAAATCTCTGCATGTCAGTTCTACTCGGGTGCAGTGTTACTTTCCTGAATTCAGATAGATCTTTCTACATGGTACCCCCACACCCATGTCAAATTCTGATTAAATTGTAGATGTCTTCTGCGAAAAGAGAGAGAGTGATTTCTTCACTGCCAATTTCGATACCTTTTATTTCTCTTTGTTGTCTGATTGCTGTTGCTAGGACTTCTAATACTACGTTGAACAAGAGTGGTGAGAGTGGGCAT
This sequence comes from Mellivora capensis, assembly GCA_004024625.1. Taxonomy (NCBI): domain Eukaryota; kingdom Metazoa; phylum Chordata; class Mammalia; order Carnivora; family Mustelidae; genus Mellivora; species Mellivora capensis. The sequence continues at coordinate 16,607 of PISX010012191.1, read as the reverse complement.
CCTTGTCATGCAGATGACATGATACTTTATAAGGAAACTGAAAAGACTCCACCCCCAAACTACTAGAACTCATATAGCAATTCAGTAACATGCAGGATACAAAGTCAATGTACAGAAATCAGTGGCTTTCTTATACACTAACAATGAAAATACAGAAAGGGAAATTAGAGAATCAATTCCATTACTTATAGCACGAAGAACCATAAGATACCTGGGAATCAACCTAACCAAAGAGGAAAATGATCTGTACCCGAGGAACTACAGAACACTCATGAAAGAAATTGAAGAAGACACAAAAAGATGGAAGACAATTCCATGCTCTTGGATCAGAAGAATAAACATTATGAAAATGTCTATACTACCTAGAGCAATCTATACTTTTAATGCCATTCCCATCAAAATTCCACTGGTATTTTTCAAAGAGCTGGTGCAAATAATCGTAAAATTTGTATGGAATCAGAAGAGACGCCAAGTTGCTAAGGAAATGTTGAAAAATAAAAATAAAACTGGTGGCATTACGTTACCTGATTTCAAGCTTTACTACAAAGCTGTGATCACCAAGACAGCGTGGTACTGGCATAAATATAGACACATAGACCAGTGGAACAGAGTAGAGAGCCCAGATATGGACCCTCAACTCTATGGTCAAATAATTTTCGACAAAGCAGGAAAAAATATACAATGGAAAAAAGACAGTCTCTTCAATAAATGGTGCTGGGAAAATTGGACAGCTATATGTAGAAGAAGGAAACTCGACCATTCTCTTACACCTTACACAAAGATAAACTCGAAATGGATAAAAAACCTCAACATGAGGCAGGGATACATCAGAATCCTAGAGGAGAACAGAGGCAGTAACCTCTTCGATATCAGCCACAGCAAATTCTTTAAAGACATGTCTCCAAAGGCAAAGGAAACAAAAGCGAAAATGAACTTTTGGGATTTCATCAAGATCAAAAGCTTCTGCACAGCAAAGGAAATGGTCAATAAAACAAAGAGGCAACCCACGGAATGGGCGAAGATATTTGCAAATAACAGTACAGACAATAGTTTGATATCCAGGATCTATAAAGAACTTCACAAACTCAACACATACAAAACAGATAATCATATCAAAAAATGGGCAGAAGACATGAACAGACACTTCTCCAATGAAGACATACAAATGGCTATCAGACACATGAAAAATGTTCATCATCACTAGCCATCAGGGAGATTCGAATTAAAACCACATTGAGATACCACCTCACACTAGTTAGAATGGCCAAAATTAGCAACACAGGAAACTATGTGTGTTGGAGATGATGTGGAGAAAGGGGAACCCTCTTACACTGTTAGTGGAAATGCACGTTGGTGCAGCCACTTTGGAGAACAGTGTGGAGATTCCTCAAGAAATTAAAAATAGAGCTTCCCTATGATCCTGCAATTGCACTAGTGGGTATTTACCCAAAGATACAGATGTAGTGAAAAGAAGGGCCATCTGTACCCTGATGTTTATAGCAGCATTGGCCACGGTCACCAAACTGTGGAAAGAACCTAGATGCCCTTCCATAGACAAATGAATAAGGAAGATATGGTCCATGTACACAATGGAGTTGATGCCTCCATCAGAAAGGATGAGTACCCAACTTTTGTAGCAACATGGACGAGACTGGAAGAGATTATGCTGAGTGAAATAAGTCAAGCAGAGAGAGTCAATTATCATATGGTTTCACTTATTTGCGGAGCATAACAAATAACACGGAGGGCATGGGGAGATGGAGAGGAGAAGTGAGTTGAGGGAAATTGGAGGGGGAGATGAGAGACTATGGACTCTGAAAAACAACTGAGGGATTTCAAAGGATGAAATGTGGGAGGTTAGGGGAGGCTGGTGGTGGGTATAAGGGAGGGCAAGTATTGCATGGAGCACTGGGTGTGGTGCAAAAACAATGAATACTGTTACACTGAAAAGAAATAAAAATAAATAAATTAAGAAAAGAAATAAAACAATTGTAGATGTCTATGTTTCAAAGACTATTATTTATGTTTCATGGACTACATAGGTGAGCCATGTTGAAGCCAGTGACTTTTACAGACTCTCAGGTGATGGCTTGACTTGAGGTACATTCCAGCCAAGAAATGAAACTCTGCAGATTTTTGGTGTGCCAACCCATATTCTCAGTCTCCTAGAAGACAGTAGATTGTGGTGATTGATTAGAGTACCCCATGTCCAGATGTAGTGTAGAAGATCAGTGTTCATTATCGTGAAGCTTACTGTTGACTTGGAGAGAAGCAGTTCCTTTGTGATGCACCTGTGTGGGTATAGTTTCATCCTTTTTAATAGGGAACATATTTCAGTGAGCACTTGCGTCTTAGACACAAAGAATGAGTCATGTAACACTACATCAAAAACTATTGAAGTACTGTATGGTGACTAACATAACAGAACAAAAGAAAAATAGAGGGGAGGGAGGAAGGGATACAAAGAACAAAAAGACAACGAAGGAAAGGAAGGGAGGGAGGAAGAAAGGGTTTGGGGAAAAGGGAGAAGAGAAACCGGTAGAGAGACATTAGGGGAAAGAACAATTTTAGAAGTTGTGAGACAAACATCTAAGAGTTTAGATATAAGCTTGATGACAAAGCAAAGAAATGGAGTCATCTACTAAGGAGCAGAAACATGTTTTAGCATACTGGTGATTAGAACTGATTGACCAGATAAATATGTGAGAAAAAGAGAGAATAGGATGCTGGGGAGATTCAGATGGGAAAACTCAACAAAGGTGAAGACTGAAAGAGGTACCATGTCAGTTTCAGTCCAAGAACCACAGAAGCATCCTGTCCTCCAAGGCCACAGAATGTGCAGTGGGTTAGGCAGATGGAGATGGATGAGTTGACAGAAATGGGATAGTGTTGTAGGGTTGTTCCCACAGGGGCCTTAAAAGAGACAGGACTGAAGTAGTAAAGATATTAGGGTTTAAGGCCAATGACCAAGAAAGAAGTCTTGAGACACCTTTGTTGGCAAAAGGTGATTTTATTAAAGCACAGGGACATGACCCATGGGTAGAAACGGTTGCTATTCTGTGGTCATGACAGGTGGCTGGCTGACTCTCTATGATGGCATTGGGGGAGGTCAGGAAAAAGAGAGGTTTTTCAAGAACATTCCAGTAGGAGAGAAGACACATAGGATGCCGGAGGTTTTACTTTTTTTCCAGTGAAGGTGTTTTTCCTTTTAGGAAGGCATTAATAGGAAGATAGTTGGGAGCTTCCTGGAGGAATGTTACCTTCCTCCTCTCACAGGTACTTCTCAGGGCACTGCAGGTTTGAAAAAAAAATCCGTTTTATTGATATTTCCTTCTGCCTCAGCCTCCCTCAGTGTAATGATCGGGAGGGAGATGTTATGGCTTCAGGAAATGGAGTTACAGGTCTTTGGATATTAGCTAGACTATTGATAAGCAAGCCTTTTCATCAGCAATCACTGGGCCATTTGAAATTGAGGGAGACTCAGGTCTTGCAGGGTTTTGATCTCTATTTGAGAAGAATATATTTTTCCTTTCCTTAGCTTTAGGGCAGCCAGGAGTGCCTGAGGAATGTCACCCATATCACATGTGGGGGGGGCATGGCGTGGCATGCCAGCTCCTGCTTTGTGCTCAGCTAGCCTTCCCCTCCCTCCTCATGTCCCCCTGAACAGATTGGACCCTTCAGTACTTAAGGTTGTTTAAGGAGGAGGGTCTCATCTTTTGTAACTTTTTCCTGCTGAATATGGGGGTAGAGCTATCCCTATCTATGCATCATCACTGGTCAGCTGGGGGCCTCTCTGTGTAAGAGTTGTGAAATGAAGAGGTTGCTGAGTGCAGGGGAGAACTTCTGTTTGGATCTTCCTGAGTGGAAAGGACCTTCTGTCCTCTGGAATTTACTGCATTGAAGGGTTCCTGGCACCACCTGCAGAGACAGGGAGAAAACAACACAATAGAGTTAGAAGAAGGAAAAAAGGAGAAGTCCCATGAAGAGTCATTTGATAGTGGGTGAGAATCTTCCCCCAGGACAAGAGTTGATCCAATCCATAAAGAGAGGGATCCTCAAAAGTGTGGATTTGATCAGTGGTGTCTGCTAGGAACCCAGAAATCTCTTTGTGACAGTGGGGAATATACCCACAGCATTCTGTCCATAGATTAGCACAAGCTTTACATTGTGCAGCAGTTACAACATCTAAAGACTTTGTGTTTTGTAGAACTGCTTTATGCATTGGGATCATTCCCATATTTCATTGAGAAATCCTGTTTGGGGTGACATGTAGGGCCTTGACTGTGTACTCAGTAAGGACTTCCCCAGGCCACACGACATCCTCCAGTCCCAAAGACAGACAAAGATGGATGCCAGGTGGCCATCCCAATGAAACACAGAATGTGTGCACTGTTGCTTGAAATGTGGAAGATGGTCAGTGATGGTTTTAATAAAGTGCCCATGCATCTAAGCCCAACCCAAGAGTCCGGTGGCCTCTGGACTTGGAGAAGCCATGGGCACAGGTTAGAGCCGCATAGCCATTGAGTCGCAGCCTGGGGCCCCTATCTAATCCTGAGTCTCCTTGAACTGCAGTCAGGCTTTCAAGAGCTACTCGGATTGGAGGGCCATTCTTTGAATGTGCAATCATTTCAGGCCCATATTGGATTGGGGGGTTATGGCTTGAGACGAAGTGCCTTTTCTGTAAATTGTTTCGTGGGCATAGAGGATGAGGAAGGCCTGCTGGATTCAGAATAAATACTTGTAAGGTTTTTGCTAATTAAAACCAACAGGTGGGCACTAGGAACTCTGCTTTGGGGGCAGACATGTTTGCTGACAGACTTTGGCCTCAACAGTCTTAGTTAGACTGATGAAAGCATACCTGGTTTTTCTTACTCCTTTCCATGAAATTGTTGTCATTGATTAAAAAAAAAAAAAAACTATCCTCTGCATTTTCATAGGGACATCTTAAATCTGGTTGACTTAAGAACCTTTGTAGAGTTATGAGCCATGGACATAGAGTGGTCATGTCCAGGCCCAAGGTTCACTGGGCTTAATGTTGGACAGGTGTTCAGGTGTTAGTTCAGGCATATCTCTAAGCATAACCTGGTACTTGATAAATTGGCCTCCTATCATCTATCAGTTGCCTTTGTTCTGACATTCTGGACCTGATGTGAAGTCCTCAAAGTCAGGGACCATATCCTAGTGAACGTTGAGGTTCCTTTTACCATGAGGGCAGTTTTATACTTAGCTAAAGCTTTGTTTGCCATTGTACCCCAATAGTGGTGGCTTCTCAGATCAATATGACTATGAGGGAAGAAACCATTAAGCCCTTTTTATTTGAGGTCTCGCCTGGATATTCTTATTACAAGGAGTCATTGGCAAGTAGGAGAAAACTTCTCAAAGAGATAAGGTTATCCCCAAGTGCATCCTCCACTCCAGTCAGAGAGAGAGTGAGGACTTCATTAACTCCACAAGTGGTGTATGTTCTCTGGCTTTGAAGGAATGAGTTCCTCATCCTAGCCACATCCAGTTAGTCAAGGTGTTAGTTGAGTTCTACAGTCATTAGGGAATCAATCCCATTTTCCAGTTGTTAAATTAACCCTGGGCCGATGGGGTCCTGGTATTATCCCCAAAGAATAAAAAGCAAGGGGATTGCCTATCCATGAGCTAATATGGAAATGTTTTGGAAGATGACCTCAAGTTGTCTAGCTTAGGTAAGCAACACATACTGAAAGACAACCAGAGTTAGACTTGAACGTCCACAGAGGTAGGTTCTTGAAACCTACTTTCCGTCTTCAAAAAAATGTTCATTTCCAAAGAGAGCCAAATCATGGCAGAGTTTATTGAAAAACAAGTCTTGGTTTAACACACTTGGCACAATTATCGATTTAAGTTCAGGAATCCTAGTGATTGATCACATTGATTGCTTAGAATCTGCATTGCTGGAACTTTTCTAAAGAATCTCTAGGTGGAACTAGTCGTTGTCTCTCTAGGCCAGAAGCCAAGGGAAGGGCTTGCTTTCAGACATGCCTGAGATACCTGTGGATTTGGGCAGATTCCTTTTCCTGAGGTGCACAATATATCCTGAGGTCCCTACATCTGCCAGGAAGTGACATTATTTATGCCCCTGGTGAGGCGATGGGGAACTCTGAAAGCAAGGCCACCATTCCCAAGGAGCTTGATGGTTACAGGTTTTCTGAAAGTCAGTCTTAATTCCTTAAAGCCATTTGGTCCCATCTCAGTCTCTGTACCTCTCTCTCCAATAGGACAGTCCCACCCAAGCCTTGAGCAAATCACTCATGTTTTTTCCTAAGCACAATGATGTGCTGTTATAGGAAGAAGAGATTCTTATTGGACGTAGACAAATGATGAAGATTGACATGGGAGAAGGAATACTTCCTGAGACCTTTTGACTTGGAGGGTTCAGGTAGAGAAAAAGGTAAAATGCTTTAACATGCTTCTAAAGGAATGCTGTGTACCATTTTTGTAAGTCCTAGATCTCTAACTTTCCATTCATCCAGGCCCAAGTTTTCCCCAAGGTACAGCATGGTGCTTTAGGCTCCTGTTCCTTTGCTGTCACATCTCGGTGCTCCATATGGCTGCTGTGCATCAGTTAGATGCCAGGGTGGTCACAGGGCCCTGGCAGTCCCACTTCTTCCTGCATTTGTCATTCTCTGCATGCTTGCTGGGTACTGGAGGGATGGCAGGAGGAGGAGGAGCCCCTGGAGCAGACACGGGAAAATCTGGAAGGTTGCTGTCACCTCCAGTCCTAGGTGGACCCAGTCTTACCAGACAATGGATTGTTGTAGGCCAAGGTCATTGCCTCCTGATCCAAGTGTCAATCATCAGCAGACCATGGGCAGCCAACTCTGGGAGTGGTGGCTGACTAAGAGGGTCCTCTTGTCTTGCCCTTGGGGTTCCAATGCCGTCTTCTCGTAGGATGCACAGAAGTCTTCTCTTTGTTTGTCCTGCAGAGGTCAGGTACAAGAGAGCCATTCCTCCAGGCATGTTTCTTCATTGTTTTCACGCTGGGTCTCCCTCCAGGCCAAAATCGAAGCCACAGGTGTGGCCCCAGAACCCTCCTGGCTCCCTTTTGTCTGAGCACCTCTGGAGACTTTGTTAACTCGGGTTCGTGGGCAGACTGTCCTGCTGCACAGCTGTGGGGACAGCAGGGCGTCTGACTATAGGTGGAGATAGCTAGTAGCATGTGGCCTTGGCCAGGTCTTTTTTTTTTTTTTTAGTTTTTTTTTTTTTTATTTCTTTTCAGCGTAACAGAATTCATACTTTTTGCACCACACCAAGTGCTCCATGCAATGCATGCACTTCATAATACTCACCACCTGGCTCCCCCAAACCCCCACACCCCACTGCTTCAAACCCCAGGTTGTTTGTCAGAGTCCATAGTCTCTCATGGTTCATTCCCCCTCCAATTTCGTCAACTCCCTTCTTCCCATCTCCCCATGTCCTCCGTGTTATTTGATATGTTCAACAAATAAGTGAAACAATATGATAATTTACTATCTCTGCCTAATTCATTTCACTCAGCATAATCTCTTCCAGTCCCGTCCATGTTGCTACAAAAGTTGGGTACTCATCCTTTCTAATGGAGGCATAATACTCCATAGTGTCCATGAACCACATCTTCCTTATCCATTTGTCCGTGGAAGGGCATCCTGGTTCTTTCCACAGTTTGGTGACTGTGGCATTGCTGCTATAAACATGGGGTACAGATGGCCCTTCATTTCAGTACATCTGTATCTTTAGGGTAAATACCCAGTAGGGCAATTGCAGGATCATAGGGCAGCTCTATTTTTAATTTCTTGAGGAATCTCCACACTGTTCTCCAAATTAGGTTGAACCAACTTGCATTCCCACCAACAGTGTAAGAGGGTTCCCCTTTCTCCACATCCTCTCCAAAACACGTTGTTTCCTGAATTGTTAATTGTGGACATTATAACTGGTGTGAGGTAATATCTCAATGTGGTTTTAATTTGAATCTCCCTGATGGCTAGTGATGATGAGAATTTTTTCATGTGTCTGATAACCATTTGTATGTCTTCATTGCAGAAGTGACTTTTCATGTCTTCTGCCCATTTTTTATATGATTATCTGTTTTGTGTGTGTTGAGTTTGAGAAGTTCTTTATAGATCCTGGATATCAAACTATTGTCTGTACTGTCATTTGCAAATATCTTCTTCCATTCTGTGGGTTACCTTTTTGTTTTGTTGACTGTTTCCTTTGCTGTGCAGAAGCTTTTGATCTTGATGATATCCCAAAAGTTCATTTTCGCTTTTGTTTCCTTTGCCTTTGGAGACATATCTTGAAAGAAGTTGCTGTGGTTGATATCAAAGAGGATACAGCCTATGTTCTCCTCTAGGGTTCTGATGGATTCCTGTCTCATGTTGAGGTCCGTTATCCATTTCGAGTTTATCTTTGTGTACGGTGTAAGAGAATGGTAAAGTTTCCTTCTTCTACATATAGCTGTCCAATTTTCCCAGCACCATTTATTGAAGAGACTGTCTTTTTTCTACTGTATATTTTTTTCCTGCTTTGTCTAAAATTATTTGACCATAGAGTTGAGGGTCCATATCTGGGCTCTCTACTCTGTCCACTGGTCTATGTGTCTGTATTTATGCCAGTATCATGCTGTCTTCGTGATCACAGCTTTGTAGTAAAGCTTGAAATCAGGGAACATGATGCCACAAGATTTATTTTTGTTTTTCAACATTTCCTTAGCAATTCAGGGTCTCTTCTGATTCCATACAAATTTTACGATTATTTGCTCCAGGTCCTTGAAAAATACTGGTGGAATTTTGATCGGAATGGAATTAAAGGTATAGATTGCTCTAGGTAGTATAGACATTTGAACAATGTCTGGTAATGGTGGATGATCTTTTTAATGTGCTGTTGGATCCTGTTTGCTAGTATTTTTTTGAGAATCATAGCATCCATACTCATCACTGATATTGGTCTGAAATTCTCCTTTGTGGTGTGGTCTTTGTTTGGTCTGGGTTCAGGGTAATGCTGGATTCATAAAAAGAGTCTGGAAGTATTCCTTCTGCTTCAATTTTTTGAAACAGCTTCAGGAGAATAGGTGTTATTTCTTCTTTGAAAGTTTGGTAGAATTCCCAGGGAATCCGTCAGGTCCTGGGCTCTTGTTTTTAGGGAGGTTTTTGATCTCTGCTTCAATCTCGTTATTAGATATTGGTCTATTCAGGTTTTCAATTTCTCCTGGTTCAATTTGGGAGATTATAGTTTTCCAGGAATGTATCCTTTTCATCTAGTTTTTTTAACTTATTGGCATATAACTGTTGATAATAACTTCTGATGATTGTTTTTACTTCCTTGGTATTAGTTGTGATCTCTCTCTTTTCATTCATAATTTTATTAATTTGAGCTTTCTCTCTTTTCTTTTGGATTAGTGTGGCCAATGGTGTATCGATCTTATTCTTTCAAAAAACTAGCTTCTACTTTCATTGATACATCTACTGTATCTCTAGTTTCTACCTCATTCATCTATGCTCTAATCTTAATCATTTCCCTTCTTGTGTGTGGAGTTGGTTTGGTTTGTTGTTGATTCTCCAGTTCTTTAAGGTCTAGAGACAGCTGGTGTATTCTGGATTTTTCTTTTTTTCTTTTTTTTGAGGGAGGCTTGGAATGCTATGTATTTCCCCCCTAGGACCACCTTTGCTGTATCCCATAGGTTTTGGACCGACGTGTCTTCATTCTCATTGGTTTCCATGAATTGTTTAATTCTTCTTTGATCTCCTGGTTGATCCAAGCATTCTTAAGCAGGGTGGTCTTTAGCTTCCAGGTGTTAGAATTCCTTCCAAACTTTTCCTTGTGGTTGAGTTCCAGTTTCAAAGCATTGTGATCTGAGAATATGCAGGGAATAATCTCAGTCTTTTCGTATTGGTTGTGTCCTGATTTGTGACCCAGTATGTGGTCTATTCTGGAAAAGGTTCCATGTGCACTTGAGAAGAATGAGTATTCTGTTGTATTAGGGTGGAATATTCTGTATATATCTATGATGTCCATCTGGTCCAAATTGTCATTCAGTGCTTTTGTTTCTGTATTGAATTACTGCATGGATGATCTGACTATTACTGAGAGAGGCATGTTAAGATCTCCTACTATCAATGTATTCATATCAATATAACTCTTTATCTTGATTAATAGTTTTCTTATGTAATTGGCTGCTCCCATATGGGGGCATAGATATTTACAATTGTTAGATCATCTTGGTGGATAGTCCATTTAAGGATGATGTAGTGTCTTTCTGTATCTCTGACTACAGTCTTTAGTTTAAAATCTAATTTATCTGATATGAGAATCGCTACCCTGGCCTTCTTTTGAGGCCCATTGGCATGAAAGATGGTTCTCCATCCCGTCACTTTCAATCTGGGTGTATCCTTAGGTTCAAAATGGGTCTCTCTTAGAAAACATATGGATGCGTCCTGTCATTTTATCCAATCTGCAACCCTGTGTCGTTTTATGGGCCCATTTAGGCAATTCACATTGGGAGTGATTATTGATAGATACATTTTTTTTGACATCGTGTTACTTTTGAAGTCTTTCTTTCTGTAGATTGTCTTTATATTTCTGTTCAATGATATTCTTAGGATTTTTCCTCTTTTATAGAAACCCCCTTAGTATTTCTTACAGTGTTGGCTTGGTCGTCGCACCATCTTTTAAGGCTTGCCGGTCTTGGAAACTCTTTATAACTCCATCCATTTTGAATATTAGTCTTGCTGGATAAAGTATTCTTGGCTGCATGTTTTTCTCATTTAGTGCCCTGAATATATCTTGCCAGCACTTTGTGGCTTGCCAGTTTGCTGTGGACAGGTCTGACATTCTGATGGGCTTTCTTCTGTACATACGGAGCTTCTTTGTCCTAGCTGCCTTCAAGAGAGTTTCTCTAGAATCATAATTCCTTATTTTTACTTTCAGGTGTCTCTAGGTGTTTTGAGAATCTAAAATCTTGGCAGGGGACCGTTCTGCTTCCAGTACATGAACGCTGGTTCTATTTGCGAGATTCGGAAAATTTTCATGAAGAAGGTGTTCACTATATTTTCTAGACTTCTTTCTTTCTCCTCCCCTTCAGGGACTCCAATAATTCTGATGTTGGCACGTTTCATGGCATCATTTATTTCCCTGATTCTGTTTTCGTGGCTTCTAAGCTGTTTGTTCCAGCCTTCCTCCTGATCCTTTCTATCTGTTTGTCCACGTCACTCATTCTATCTTTTGTCTCAGTTACCCTAGATTTTAGAGAATTTAGATTAGTTTGGAACTCACTGAGAGCCTTGTCAACATCATCCCTGGTGGCTTTCATTTCTGCCCTAACATTGTGAACATCATCCATTGTCGCTTTCAGTTCTGCCCTAATCAAATGCATTTGGTCATCCATGGCTTTCTCCAACCTAGCTATTGCCTTGATAACTGTTAGCCTGAATTCCCTTTCTGATATCATGTCTATGTCGGTACCCATTAGCTCTGTTGCAGAAGTCCCATCCTCTGAAATTTTCTTCTGCTGGGCATTCCTCCTCCTAGTCATTTTGGTGAGAGATGGCTGAACGGGTGTAGCTATATTTATCAACCGTGGTGGATTCAAGGTGCACCCTGGAACGCTTCTGAGCAATCAAGAGTCCCCACCCAAACTAACGAAAAATAGAAAGAGGGAAAGAAGAAAAAAAGAGAGAGAGAGAGAGGGAGAGAGACAGGAAAAAGAAAGAAGGTTAAAAGAGAAGGCTCAGCCCAAATGGGCCACAAGGTAAAGTTTGTGAAGTATAAAAACAAAATCATACAAAGAAAAAGACTGATAAAAGTATATGACAAGAGAAGAAATATATATATACATATATATGTAGTAGCAAAGCAAACAAACAAAATTTTGTCCAAAAGGACCCCAAGTATAAGATTTGTATACTACCAGGACAAACACAAATACACAGAAACACTGGTGGAAGAAAAAGATAGGAGAGTGGTTATAAATTCTCAGTATGGGCGAGGAAGGATATTTTGATACTTCCTGGATGTATCTTAATATCTTTTTTAAAGGACACAACTTTTCCAAGATAAAGGTGGATTAAGAATTGGTTTACCTATAGAAGTAGCAATGATTGGGGAAAGAGGATTACCTTAAAGTTTAACTCTATATGATTATTAAGAAATAAAAATAACGGGGCCCCTGGGTGGCTCAGTGGGTTAAAGCCTATGCTTTTGGCTCAGGTCCTGGGATCGAGCCCCACATTGGGCTCTCTGCTCCACAGAGAGCCTGCTTCCTCCTCTCTCTCCCTGTCTTCTTCTCTTGACTACTTGTGGTCTCTGACTGTCAAATAAATAAATAAAATCTTAAAAAAAAGAAAAAAGAAATAAAAATAAAGAGTGAACTAAGCTAAAAAAATTAAAATTTTTAAAAAAAAATTAAAAAATAGAAAAGCAAAATGAAAACATGGATATATTATCCAAAAGTTCAGGTTAAGGGGTTATTATGGAATTTGATGTACTGGACATTTCACTGTGATGGTAAATAGGCTAAAAAATATCTATATAAAAAATTTAAAAAAATAAAAAAAAAATTAAAATGAGCCAGAATAGTGGGAACAAATTAAAAATTAAAAGTTGTATCCATGATATAAAGGGCTAGGAGGACAAGATGGTGGGGAACTAGGAGATGGCTCTGGTTCAACTTGTGCCCTAAAGTGAGCTGATTACCTACCAAGGAATTCTGATCACTCATGAAATCAGCCTGAGATCAGAATCCCACATGTCAGGATCTCTATGGTGCCAGAAGACGCCAGTGGGCAGGTAAAGCAGAGAGGGAATGCCGGACTGGTATCGGAAGATAAACAAAAGGGGGAGGGAGCCACCAGAGGAGACGCATTGGGAAGTAATACCCCAATACGAGAGTGCCCTACGACTGGGGACCAGCATTAACTTGAAGTCTGATAGAAAGCACTCAAAAAGAGCAAGGGATCACAGGGGGAAATTGTGGGAAGTGGAAAGGTTAGGGACAGGGGCTTAAGTCCCCCACGGAGGACAGACACCACTGGCGCTGAGCCAGAGAGAGTGTGGCGGAGAAACCAGCTCCCTGAGCCCTCCCTGAGCCGGGAGGAGACGTCCTAAGGGCGCTTGGTGTGTGGCAGGGGCTGGGACCCTCACGGAGCAGAAACAGACTTTTGCAGTCCCCACGCGTGAGCCGCACTGCGCTATCAGAGCCTGAGATGCTCTCCACCCCCTCCCCTGAGAGAGGCGCACGGGCACCAGCTGGGCTTTCCAGGACCCAGAAAGTCTGATAGCTCCCTGCTCAGGCCAGCGGGAAAATCTCTGTGTGCCTTCCCTACTTGGAACCTTTCTGGCGGTCTGGAGCTGCCCAGACAACTGCCGCTTGTGGTTTTGAGTACAAGCAGGATGCACAGGTGTCCCCAGAGATCTCGTCTTGGAGCCTGCTCTGCATCACCCAGAGGGGAACGGACTGGGGCTTCTCTCTGGGAGGGAGGTCTAGGTGCAGTTTGCTTTCCTCTAAAACCCCAAGAACCATCGGGAGCTGCCAAGGGGAGAGAAAACAAAGGAACAGACATAAAAACCTCCAGAGAACAAAAGCCTAAAGGCCCGGTTTCTCAGAGGCCACCACCTGGAGGGGGGCGGGAGGACTTAACCCAGGAAACACTGCACAGGCCCCTCCCCCAGAAAGCCAACCGGCCGAGAAGACAATCACTACTACTTCATAGATACGTTTAAATTTTAATTCGTTCCCACTATTCTGGTTCAATTTTTAATGTTTTTAAATCTTTTTTTATATTTTATATATATTTTTTAGCCTATTTACCATCACAATGAGATGTCCAGTACATCAAATTCCATAATAACCTTTTAACCTGAAATTTTTGATGCATATACCCATGTTTTTCTTTTGCTTTTCTATTTTTTATTTTTTATTTTTTTAAATTTCATTTTAATTTAGATAATTTTTTCTTTACTTTTAATTGCTAATATTCATATAGAGTTAAAATTCAAGGTAATCCCCTTTTCCCAATCAATGCTACCCCTATAGGTAAACCAATTTTTAATCGCCTGTTATCTTAGGAAAGTTGTATTCTTTAAAAAAGATATCAAGTTACATCCAGGAAGAAGCAAAATAACCTTCCTTGCCCACACTGAGAAGCTACAACCACTCTCTCATCCTTTTCTCCTGCCAGTATTTTTGTATACTTCTGTTTGTCCTGGTAGTATATAAATCTTATACTTAGGGTTCTTTTTGACGAGGTTCTTTTTTTTTGTTTGTTTGTCTGTTTGTTTCTTTGTTTTACTTCTACATATATATGTACATATTTTTTTTTCTTCTCTTGTCATATACTTTTATCAGTCTTTTTTGTTTGTCTGTATTTGTTTGTATACTTCACAAACCTTACCGTGGGGCCCATTTGGGCTGAGCCTTCTCTTTTATCCTTCTTTCTTTTTCTCCTCTCTCTCTCTCTCTCTCTTTCTCTCTTTTTCTTGCTTTCTCTCTTTCTTTTTTTCTTTCATTTGGGTGGGGACTCTTGATTGCTCAGAAGCATTCCAGGGTGCACCTTCACTGCACCAAGGTCGATACATCCAGCTACAACCATTCAGCCAACTCTCACCAAAATGACTAGGAGGAGGAATGCCCAACAGAAGAAAAATTCAGAGCATGGGCCCTCTGCAACAGAGTTAATGGCTACCGACATAGACATGTTGGAAAGGGATTTCAGGCTAACAATTATCCAGGCAATAGCGAGGTTGGAGAAAACCATGGACAACCAAATGGAATTGATTAGGGCAGAACTGAGAGCCACCAGGGATCATGTTCACAATTTTAGGGCAGAACTGAAAGCCACCAGGGATGATGTTCACAAGGCTCTCAATGAGTTCCAATCTAATCTAAATTCTCTAAAAGCTAGGGTAACTGAGACAGAAGATAGAATTAGTGATCTAGAGGACAAACAGATAGAGAGAAAGGATCAGGAGGAAGCCTGGAACAAACAGCTTAGAAACCACAAAAACAGAATCAGGGAAATAAATGATGCCATGAAACGTTCCAAAGTCAGAATTATTGGAATACCTGAAGGGGAAGAGAAAGAAAGAAGTCTAGAAGATATTGTCAAACACGTTCTTCATGAAAATTTTCAAATATCGCAAATGGAAACAGCATTCATGTACTAGAGGCAGAACGGTCCCCCACCCCAATATATTATATTCTTGAAACACCACGAGACACCTGATAGTAAGAATGAGGAATTATAATTCTAGAGAAACTCTCTTGAAGGCGGCTAGGACAAAGAAGCTCCTTACGTACAGAGGAAAGCCCATCAGAATGATATCAGACCTGTCCAGAGCAACCTGACAAGCCAGAAATGGCTGGCAAGATATATTCAGGGCACTAAATGAGAAGAACATGCAGCCAAGAATACTTTATCCATCAAGATTGACATTCAAAATGGATGGAGATATAAAGAGTTTCCAAGACCGCCATACCTTAAAAGAGTTTCCCAACACCAAGCCTGCATTATAGGCAATACTAAGGGGGATTCTATAAAAGAGGAAAAACCCCAAGAATATCATTGTACAGAAATATAGAGACAATCTACAGAAAGAAAGACTCAAAAGGTAACACGATGTCAATAAAAACGTATCTATCGATAATCACTCCCAATGTGAATGGCCTAAATGTGCCCATAAAACGACACAGGGTTGCAGATTGGATAAAACGTCAGGACCCATCCATATGTTGTCTACAGGAGACCCATTTTGAACCTAAGGATACACCCAGATTGAACGTGAAGGGATGGAGAAACATCGTTCATGCCAACAGGCCTCAAAAGAAGGCCGGGGTAGCGATTCTCATATCAGATACATTAGATTATAAACTAAAGACTGTAGTCAGAGATATAGAAGGACACTACATCATTCATAAAGGGTCTATCCACCAAGATGTTCTAACAATTGTTAATATCTATGCCCAAAATATGGGAGCAGCCAATTACATAACAAAACTATTAATCAAGATAGTCATACTGATATGAATACATTGATAGTAGGAGATCTTAACACGCCTCTCTCAGTAATAGACAGATCATCCATGCAGAAAATCAATAAAGAAACAAAAGCATTGAATGACCACATTGGACCAGATGGACCTCATAGATATATACAGAACATTCCACCCTAAAACAACAGAATACTCATTCTTCTCAAGTGCACATGGAACCTTTTCCAGAATAGACCACATACTGGGTCACAAATCAGGACTGAACCGATACCAAAAGATTGAGATTATTCCCTGCAAATTCTCAGATCACAATGCCTTGAAACTGGAGCTCAACCACAAGGAAAAGTTTGGAAGGAATTCTAACACCTGGAAGCTAAAGACCACCTTGCTTAAGAATGCGTGGATCAACCAGGAGATCAAAGAAGAACTTAAACAATTCATGGAAACCAATGAGAATGAAGACAAGTCGGTGCAAAACCTGTGGGACAGCAAAGTCGGTCTTAAGGGGGAAATACATAGTCATCCAGGCCTCCCTCAAAAAATGTGAAAAATCCCGAATACATCAGCTGTCCCTATCCCTTAAAGAACTGGAAAATCAACAACAAATTAAACCAATTCC
>PISX010012190.1:0-61627 GCA_004024625.1 Mellivora capensis | reverse complement strand
TTCTTTTTTTTTTTTTTAAATTTATTTATTTGTCAGGGAGAGAGAGCGAGCGAGCACAGGCAGACAGAGTGGCAGGCAGAGTGGCAGGCAGAGGCAGAGGGAGAAGCAGGCTCCCTGCCGAGCAAGGAGCCCGATGTGGGGATGTGGGACTCGATCCCAGGACGCTGGGATCATGACCTGAGCCGAAGGCAGCCGCTTAACCAACTGAGCCACCCAGGCGTCCCTCACATTCTCATTCTTAAACCTACAGGTTTGCTCTGCAATTTGAGCGAAACACACCTGCAGAGTACTTGGCCGGGTACCTTGCCTAGCAGGAGTTCGATAATTTTTATAGAGAGTACGCATTTATTAAATTGATTAAGCTTCATTTCTGAGTTCACAACCAAATTTTGCTAGAGGGAGGCGTGTGCCATAACAGATAGGCAGAAGCCCACTCTGCAGAGTCATCTGTCCCCGCAGTGAGTTGGGCAAGTTAAGGCCATATTTGCCACAAATTCATCAGGTGCTTTAACTCAAGATCTATCATTTTGAAATTTTAAGAAGTCAGAATCCTGTTTTCATACTTTGCAGGAATGTATCTTTAAACAAAAGGATCAGGTAAATAGATATATACTTGCTTTCTTTGGCTCTGGCACTCATTAATTTTCTCCTGACTCCAAGTTTTCTGTGTCTACAAAAATATTACAGCACTTTTGTTCTACTTCTCAGGTCCATTTCAAGTTACTTCAAAGGCTTATCTTACACTAGGTGACCTCAGAAGTATATAGGTTCGCTCTATTTTCCAATCTATGAAAATTGTGTCCCTTATTGAATAAAACTAGAGAAAGCTTCCAGTTCACATAAAGATAGGAGGGACTTGGAGACAAATGTTCAAAAGTGCCAGGAAGACTCTATTATGACCTGTTTTTCTTTCATTTGCTTTGTTATCTGAGCCAATTATTAATAGGCTGTTAAGATTGAGGCAATAGCAAGATTGAGGCAATAGCCAAGGTTTTTTTAAGAGTACCGACTTCCCTTGATTCAAAGTCACTAAGACCTTTTTGGGTAAACAACACCTGAAGATTCAATTCCTGTGTGTGTACTGGTAGAATATGTTCTGACATCCTGGCTACCTGGAAAACAGTTTATCGTGATATATGGAATCTTGCCGAGACAGAATAGCCTTTATTGTCACAACTCGAGTCATGAAGTGCATTTGTTTTTATTTCATTGAAAGAATTAAGAATCCAGGCTGGGGGCGCCTGGGTGACTTTAAGCGTCTGCCTTCAGCCCAGGTCATCATCCCTGGGTTCTGGGTCAGGCTCCCTGTAGGGGACATCCCTGTAGGGAGCCTACTTCTCTTTCCTCTCTGATCACCTGCTTTTTCGCTTTCTCTCTCACTATCTCTGTCGCTCTCTCTCAAATAAATAGATAAAATCTTAAAAAAGAATTCAGCTTGGTAAAACTGAAGTTCAAAAATTGAGATGTTGTGCTAGAATTGGGGGCAATGGAATCATGTGAGATGGCGCCATCTAGTGTACAAAATGGTGAATGGTTAAATCCTACTCCAATAGTAGTAGTACATACAGCAGCTGCCCTAGGACATAACGGAATTCAAAGGGAGAAAAACCATTTAGGATGATTAATTGATCCACAGATGGAAAAATAAAAAAAGTCAGAAAAATCAGTTTGTCTGTTATAAGGCAACCACTAAGGGTTTTTTTTTTATCGTATTTAGAATTTTCAAAATGCGGTCATTCTTGAGTAACCAGATCAATGTTCACTAGTATTGGAGTATTTCACAAATATTTGTCCAATTGATTGTATCTGTACTGAATGTCAAAATATTTAATTAACTAGCAGGATTTTAGATGGGGGAAAATTAGTTTCTGAGAATAAGTATGTTAATTATAAAATGGTAATTACAAGACCTGAGTTCTTAATATCATTAATTGGTTTCTATCCCACCTTGTTTTTATCTGTGTTTGACTTATTTTACAAATAATGTAACTTGCAGGTGCCTCAGTTTCTTTTGTCTACAAAAGGAAGGTACGTGAATATTCAAAAAGGTTTTACTGGATGGATGGTTATGTGCCTGGCACATTGATGGATTCTGGGAACACAGTCATGAATAAAACAAAGAACACATTCTTTAGAGGAAGTCCATAAAGAAATCATTTTATGATGAGGCAGAAAGAACAGTAATATACCCCAGCACATAGAAGTATCAAGGAGTGGTACCCAGCTCACCCCAGAAGCGAGTAGAGTTTTAGTCCAGAAACTCTACCTGGAGGAGTCCAAACCCTTCGGTAAGGCTTAAAGGATGAGTGAGAATTAATAAGGAAAGAGGAGTTTGAGCAGACCCTCCCGGTCTAGGTTATCAGCAAATACGGATTTGTAAGATGATATTATGGGTGGGGCATTTGACAAAACTGGGTTCTTTGGAACTGTTAGGAGCGTAGGAATCCTACAAAGTAAACAGAGTAGGATCCCAAAGGGACTCTGATATTACAAAGTGGAGTGATAGGAGAAGCCTCAGATGTGTCCCAGAGGGCCTGTCTTGGTTGTCTTGCAGACTTGGCTTCCTCTTTGCTGGTTGGCAACTAGCTTTTCAGTTCTGGCCTCCTAGTGAGTGAATTCATTGCCTGGGTTTAATGTACTCTTTATTGGAGTACAGTTTTACTATATTTCTCAAGTAAATCATAAGGGATACCACATGGAGGCATTAAACGTGGGGTTAATGAAATGGTTAATGTTGCCAGGTTACCTTCTAACTCACTGGTGTTGTGAATTGGAACACTGACTTCCAGAAATAAAATTTCAGAATCGATTGTGGTTCTACCCATATCTTAATAACACCCACCTTCAACTTTGAAGTTTTGTTTTTCCATTGGTGGTGGCCTAGGTGTTTGTTTTGTTTGGTGGCTGATAATAAAAAAATAAATAGGAGCGCCTGGGTGGCTCAGTGGGTTAAATCTTCTGCCTTCAGCTCAGGTCATGATCTCAGGGTCCTGGGATCGAGCCCGCATCGGCATCGGGCTCTCTGCTCAGCAGGGAGCCTGCTTCCCCCTCTCTCTCTGCCTGCCTCTCTGCCTACTTGTGATCTCTGTCTGTCAAATAAATAAATAAAATCTTTAAAAATAAATAAATAAATAGGAGAGGGAGAGAACTACTGCTAATACAAAATCATTACATTCTTAAACTAGGTATTTGATTTGCAAGAAAATAAATGGTTCGGCATGCCTGGGTGGCTCAGTTGGTTAAGCATCTGTCTTCGGCTCGGGTCATGATCCCAGAGTCCTGGGATCAAGTCCAACATTGGGCTCCTTGCTCAACGGGGAGCCTGCTTCTCCCCCTGCCTCTGTGCCCCCACCCCTACTTGTGCTCTCTCTCTCTCCTGACAAAAAATAAATAAAATCTTTAAAAAAGAAAATAAAATGGTTTATTTTTATATTTATTTTTTTAAAGTAAGTTTTGTGTTCAATGTGGGACTCAAACTCACAACCCTGAGATCAAGAATCACATGCTCTACTGACTGAGCCAGCCAGGTGCCCCTTTAGATGTATTTTAATGCCTCACTTGTTTATTTCTGTGTCCAAAGAACCAGTTTCCCCTTAAACTTCAAATGGCCTAGAAAGACTTGGTGAAGCCCTTAAATGAATACAACTTTTGTCTCCACAGATACAGACTAGTTCCAAAGGTTTATTTTCCTGCACAAATTCATGATGTTGTACATGCCACGAAGTATTTCCTGCAGCCGGAAGTCTTACACAAGTATTCGGTTGACCCAGACAGAATTGGCATCTCTGGTGACAGTGCTGGTGGGAATTTGGCCGCTGCTGTGGGTCAACAGGTAACAGCCCTGTGGTGCTGGTGGTGGGAGGGCACTCCCTGGCTCACCTCCTGCGGACCGACAGATTCTCCACCATGTATGGCCAAGGCGGAGCAGGTGGGCTGGTCAGTAGTGGGCCACGTTATTCAGATGACTGCACTTGGAGATCACGTAGATCTTTCTGAAGTAGGAAGAGAGGTCAGTGACAAAAGTGTCATCTCTCAGTCCTCAGAAAGTCCCCGATTACAATCATTATGAAAGAAGGGCTGATGTTTTATAGGGCTCTCTTGCCGCTCAGGGCTATGCATGGAAATCAAGTATCCCCGGCTTCTTGTCCATGTCAGACTTGCAGAATGGGGGTCTGTGTCCTTAAATTCCAATTGCTGAGATGGCTTCCTTAGAACTTGGAGTCGAATTGAAAAGTTAAAAAGCATTTCCCAAAGTTTGTTTGTTTGTTTTTTTAAATATAAAAGAAAAAAATGAAAATGGGTCAGCCACTTCAAATGTTATCTTACAAGTTCATCGAGCTTACTTGGTTAAATTCTTTGAAAACTACCTAGCTCTAAGAGCACCCAGAATTTGGGGCAGCTGTGCAAGTTCAAAGATAAGTACATTTTCTTCCTCTGATGGATTAAATAAGTTTAGAACAGCAGCTCTGTCTTCTCTCCTCCAAATGTCTTTAGGTATCCCAGATAGCATCTGCCTTTTTATCTGTGGCGTACCTCGGTTTTTTCTCCTTTGCTGCATGTGAAGAACTTTGTTCTCTGGCATTGGCACGTTTGCTATACCTGTGTCAAGTGTGGTAAGAAGAAAGTGCTGGTCCATGAGGAGAGCCTCATGGGCTTCACAGTGAGACAGAACTGGGATGGAATCCCCCTGCTTTGAGAGCTACAGGGCTTTGGGCAAGCACCTTAACATCTCTAAGCCTCAGGAAAATGAGGATAATGCCATGTGATTGGGCTGTTGCCAGAATTTAGTGAAATGATGTATATACAATTCCTGGCACATATTAATAGTACTGTTAACCAATCGTTTCCTTTTGCTTTGACAGAACAGTTTCATCTTTCCTGGGCTTGGGGTTCTAAACTCCTACGTGAAACAAAATTGTATGGCTAAAGTGACCTTGAAGATTGTTTAGTTGCAATAAAACACAGTGTCCTAGTTAGCTGCCTTTCAGGGAAAAAGAAAAAAAAAGAAAGAAAGAAACCAGAAAAAAAAAAGTCTTTAAAAAAGCATATGAATAAGGGCTGAGAGGGGAGGGTAATGTGTGGAAACAGTTCAAGATGCTTGTTGAATAAATAAATCAAATAATAATTTATAAAAATAAATTTAAAAATTTTTGACAGACTCAAAAAAAAGAAAAAAATGAAAATATATATCATTTTAAAGATTTTATTTATTTATTTGAGAGAGAGGCAGTGAGAGAGCATGAGTGAGGAGAAGGTCAGAGGGAGAAGCAGACTCCCCATGGAGCTGGGAGCCTGATGCGGGACTCGATCCTGGGTCTCCGGGATCATGACCTGAGCCGAAGGCAGTCGTCCAACCAACTGAGCCACCCAGGCGTCCCTATATATCATTTTAGATACTAGAACTCTGTCTAAAATGAAGCAGTATGTTTGCATTTTTGCGGGGGGATGGGGGAATTGAGATCTGCTGAGGTAGGAGATGCAGTCACGTTCCCATTTCAGCCTCAACTCTGGGGTGCACACTCATTAAGGAGAATGGAGGGCCCGTTGCCAGCGCCATTTAAATTCTCTCACCCGGGACGCCTGTGTGGCTCAGTTGGTTAAGCAGCTGCCTTCGGCTCAGGTCATGATCTCAGCGTCCTGGGATCGAGTCCCACATCGGGCTACTTGCTTGGCAGGGAGCCTGCTTCTCCCTCTGCCTCTGCCTGCCTCTCTGTCTGCCTGTGCTCACTCTCTCTCTCTCCCTCTCTCTCTGACAAATAAATAAATTAAAAAAAAAAAATTCTCTCACCCAACATGAACACTAACTGCTCATCGGAGGAGATATCCTAAGGTCCTACTCCAACACTTTGGAGTCCCATCATCTGTTCCTTTAGCTTTTCCTACCCTTCTCCTCTGGAAGGCTCAGCTAGTTTGTTTCTCCCCAGGAAGCCATTGCCTTTTTTGGGCCTTGCAGAGCATAGTGAACTAAATAAGGTTCATAGGTTATCCATCCGTCGCATCCAGCAGAGTGCGCTACTGCCGAAGAATGGAGACAAGTGAAGTGTGCATGGGGGTTTAAAGACCTAAGAGATGGTGTACATTTGAAGGGTTCATTCAAACATCATACCTTTCTCAGTAAATATCTAGCAGCTTGATTGGGGCAGTGGTTGGGGGGGGAGTTTTATTTTTTTAAACTACATTACTTAATTCCATGGCTGGTGGAAATTTCATACTTTTACCCTCTGCTTGGCTCAAAGTAAGGCATCAAGCTACTATGTAAGGTGTGGTTTCTATAAAAGGAGCCATGCCAAAATAAATGATGTGTTTGCTTCCTCCTCCCCAGTTTTCTCAAGATGTCAACCTCAAAGACAAGCTCAAGGTGCAAGCTTTAATTTACCCAGTCCTACAAGCTTTAGATTTCAACACACCCTCTTACCAGCAAAATGTGAACACGCCGATCCTGCCCCGTTATGTCATGGTGAAGTACTGGGTAGACTACTTCCAAGGCAACTATGACTTTGTCCAGGCAATGATAGTGAACAACCACACTTCCCTTGACGTGGAAGAGGCTGTTGCCCTCAGGGCTCGTCTAAACTGGACGTCCCTCTTGCCGGCCTCCATCACAAAGGACTACAGGCCTGTCATGCAGACCACTGGCAACGCCAGGATTGTGCGGGAGATCCCTCAGCTGCTGGATGCCCGGGCAGCCCCTCTCATTGCCGAGCAGGAAGTCCTGCAGCACCTCCCAAAGACCTATATTCTGACGTGTGAGCATGACGTCCTAAGAGACGATGGGATCATGTACGCCAAGCGTCTGGAGAGCGCAGGTGTGGAGGTGACCCTTGATCACTATGAGGATGGTTTCCATGGCTGCATGATTTTCACCAGTTGGCCCACCAACTTCTCAGTGGGAATCCGGACTAGGAATAGTTACATCAAGTGGCTGGATCAAAACCTGTGAACAAGTCACATTTCTAGAATGCTTGAGCCCCTCTTGACCTCCTGCACCTGCTTCAGAAATTGATGCACTTTTTAGTTGACTGATTTCCCCCAGTGACTTGTGAGTGATGTAATCTCTATTCCTTGCATACCCTATGTGAATTTAATTTCTGGAAACGTGCTTAACTAATGTACATACAAAATGTCTGAGGCTGGTTCTCAAAGCGGGCCAGTCTCTCTGTTCTTGTTGTTTTAGCCAAACCAATACTCACGGCTGCAGAGAACAGGACGAGGAGCTGAAATAGCTTTGGGTTCTGTCTTCCTCAAGAAAATCTTTCTAGAAGAAATTCTTCCAGCTGTGGATGACATAGTGACCTTTAATGAGTAAAGAAAATATGGGCTCTTCTTCAACTTGCTAGGGTCCACTTTAAATTCAGAGCAGTGTTACCTGTGTGCGCGTAAAGGTCAGTGCTGGGTACCAAGTGCCCTCTGTTCTTTACGGATAGATGGTTTTGTTTCCTATGGGAATTTCGGCAAAGGTGTTCTAGCAAGGACAAGTTTCTCAAATGCCTTTCTTCCTTTAGAGCGTTGATGTTATGGGATAGCTATCTCTAAGTCCAGTTGGATTAGAACAATACTTGAAAGTTACTTTCTACCACTATTATTAGAAAATATAGTCGCATGGACTAGAAATCTTGTACATTGTTAAATTTTGGGGTTATGCTCTCTCCATTGGGGAGATCTACTGGGAGCAAATTCATTTAGATTTAGGATAAATCTTCCAGTACAGAACAAGTAAAAACAGACAAACGAACCACCCTATTTATTTTCATAAGTAATACTTCTGACGTAAATTACCAAAAGCAGTGTGTAATATATTTGGCATAGTCAGGAAAGAAGATACATTTAATATTGAAATGATGAAAAATATCTTTAGCGGGTCTAGTTTATTCTTGAAAACTCAATTTTTTCACTTACATGGCTTTAAAATGGGGGCTATTTTGGTATATATGATGTATTGTTTATTTTTTTAAGTTATTTAATGTTAATATATACAGCTAGACTTAAGATTTTTCAAAATAATGTCTATAATGAATATTAAAAATAATGATATTTTTTAAAAAAGAAACTACCTTAGAATTATATCCATATGTAATTTTATGGAAAGAGGTAAAGTAGCTATTAATACTACTACACATTAGGCTTAAATATTTTGATGCTTATATGCAATCACAAATTAAAATAATTAGAAACTATGACTACACCTGGTAAAGTCATCTAAGTTTATAGCTCAGTAACTTCAGTAAGACACACACTGCTCGTTTCTGCCCTACTCTGTGGTCAGAGGAACACTAGCTCATATTCTCCTGGGTGACGCGTACATCGGCACCTGGTGCCTTCACCTCTTCTTATCTCCTTCCAGCCTGGTCTCGAAGTTATGATACCCCAAGCTCGACTTCGTGTAAAGCCTTCACTGCCAGTGGGAACATCTTTGCCATAGGAAGGGACTCCGATTCTGGGTTGAGTACCTCTGCCCTCCTTCCTGCCACTCTGACCACTGCCCTGCCACACACACCCTGTGCCCCCCCACACCTCCCCCATTCTTTGCAGGGGCTACAGAGGGCAATGGGACAGCCTGGTTATGATATGGCCTGTCCATCAGTGGAGAGGATGGAGAGGAAGTGAAAGCTTTTCTCTCGTTTGAAAGGGAGGCACTAACCACTTCTGCATTGAAATCAGTGAAAATGTGCACCCTTATTTTTCATTTATTGTATAAGCCAGTAGCATTTTATGTACAAAATGTGTAGTGTGTGTGTGTGTTTGTGTGTTGTGTGTGTTTACCTGTGTGTATATAAAAAATAATCATGCAGATTAACATGCTAATGGACAGAGATAAGTCATTTACCATCTCTGGGCCTTTTTTCCCTTCCCTCTAAAATCAGCACTTTGAATTACTTTGAGTTAATCTACAAGGTCTCTTCCAGCTGTAAATTCCAAGCATCTCGTCAGTCTGACAAATCATATTGACTTCTCTAGGATTTTGGTTTTTTGTTTTGTTTTGTTTTGTTTTCTGGGGGTTTTTATTGTAGGTCATTTTTTCGTATACATAGACAAATTATCATCAAAGATTTTGTCATTCTGAAAAAAACAGGATTTTGTTTCTTACTCTTTGACAGCTACTCTCCTCATTTAATACTATTGGGGTTTTTTAATACCATTTGAAGGGACCAATGTCTGGGCCTTACTTTGAGGTTATCGACCTCCAGACATCAAGGAAAATATACATGCAAAGAGTTTCTTAAAATGGCATGTTTTCCCCCAGAATTAGGAGCTAAATGCTATGGTAATTACAGACACCAAATGATTCTAGATCTTTAAAGGGTTTTCTTGGATGAACACAGAGTGAAAGAAAAAGGGTCAACCACTGTTTCAAATGAAACACTTGAGTTTCATTAAAGCTTTAATGTGTGTGAATAATTTGTCTAATGACTTGTTACTGGATCCTATCTCAGACCTTGCTTGAAGTTCTTTTTTGAAATTCTCCCTGGAATAATAACAGTTGGGAGTCAGGATACACAAAAACCAGTAGGTACAAGAGAGGTTAAACCAACCAGAAATCTGAGTGCTAAGAACTCCTTGGGGAAGTTTATCAAGTTTATGGTGAAGATATTTTAGTGTGGGTGAATTCTCTCTTTTTTTAAGTTTTTGTTCTTGTATTAAAAAGTTTATGCTCTGTAGATTGATTTTATAGTATGATGGCTTTGTTTTGTTTTCCTATTTTATGAAAAAAGTTGAGTCTTTTTTAATATTGTTGTTCGTGAAATATGAACATAAATATATGAAGAAAAAACCTTGAAGTGCTGCGAATATCGTGGAGTGTAAATTAGTCTTAATGTTTTATTGTTGATTTGTGAAGAATTTGAGACTATTGTATAATTATCTTGGTGGCTATGATATTTTATGCATGACCTTTTAACCTTTGACTTTTTGCTCATTTCCCACTGCCAAAAGGAAGGCAGATTTTATGAAGGATTTTAGTAGCAAATCTGTTTTATAAGATGAAAATCCAGGGTGGAGGTAGGAAAGCCTGTATCTGTTTTGACTCAAGTTTAGAAATAAAATGGCTCCATCTGGGAATGTGCCTCTTTTACTTCTTCTCGTCTCTTTTTCTGGTTCCCATCTCTCCCTCTGTATCTGGGGTCCCTAGCCACAGCTCTGCCCAAATCTTCTGCCCACCAGAGTCCCGGAGCTGCCTTTCAGTCAGGGAGAGGTTGGTCAGTGGCCTCCTTGATGACATTCATTTTATGTCTGGATGCAGTATGTGCTGCTCACATTGGGGAAACCTCCCTCGGACTGGCTAGAATCTTTGCAAAAGTGAGGCAGGCCTTGGGACTATTTGGGGACTTTAAATCCACGGATTGAAAAAGGATGATCTTACTGCAAATGAATTTGGATTTAAAGCAGTTCAGCCACGGAAGTATCAATAGCGCTAGAGGCAAGTTTTCAAATTGACCCTGATGTTACAAGCAAATCTAATAATTCCACACTTGAGTTTATTATGCCGAGTTTGTATCCGTGTTACAGGAATAACATTGAAGTTCAAAGTGAATTGTTCGTGTTGGTTCTGAACGGTCACATACCTGTGTGTAAATGATGTTTTTCTACTCGGTTGTAGTTTCTTTCATCTTCTCCAACAGAATCTCTAGGGTAGAGCTCTACTTTGTTGGGAAGATCCACTAACAGTTCCAGCAATTCTCCTTCAGAGCACGGACGCTGTAGCTGTACTCCATGTGTTTTAGTATTGTTTCTATTGTGAATGCCATTTTTTATCTCCCCTTTTTAAAAAATAACATCTCTTATTTTCCAATAGCTCCTGTAGTTAAACATCTAGAAGATGTTGGTATCAGGACCAGCCTCCCCAGACCTCAAAGACTGGAGACATAGACACGATTTCTAGTAGGCGTGTATTATAGACTAGATAGCCCTGTCACTTTAGAACCAGCATCTCGTGTCATTAGACAGGCTGGTGACATCTTGTGTCTTGTGGGGCAGGCTCCTCCCCCAGATTTTCTCACAGCAGGTCCACTGTTGACAGGAGGTTGAGGGCCCCACCTTCTGGACAGACTGTCTGTCTAAAGGAGACCCAGCCCTTCCAGTCACCAGGCTTACTTCAGCCCCTCCCACTGCCGTGGATGGCTGCTGTTTGCCATCTCACTTTTCTGTTTGCAATTCTCTGTATTTGGTTGTGTTTGTTTTCTGTTCTCCCCATATTTAAATGTAAGCTCCATGAAGGCAGGGGCTTTGTTTTGTGCATTCCTGTTTCCTCAGCATTTAGAACAGA
The DNA here is from genome assembly GCA_004024625.1 of Mellivora capensis. Taxonomy (NCBI): domain Eukaryota; kingdom Metazoa; phylum Chordata; class Mammalia; order Carnivora; family Mustelidae; genus Mellivora; species Mellivora capensis. Next base: position 50,367 of record PISX010012190.1, on the reverse strand, counting down.
GCACACAGTGGACTATCAAAACGTGTTGTTTTTGTTTTTGTTTTTTAAATGAAGGAGGTTCATTTATTTATTTATTTTTATTTTTTAAAGATTTTATTTATTTATTTGACAGACAGAGACCACAAATAGGCAAGAGAGGCAGGCAGAGAGAGAGAGAGAGAGGAGGAAGCAGGCTCCCTGCTGAGCAGAGAGCCCCATGTGGGGCTCGATCCCAGGACCCTGGGATCATGACCTGAGCTGAAGGCAGAGGCTTTAACCCACTGAGCCACCCAGGCGCCCCTGTTTTTGTTTTTTTTAAAGAGAGAGATTGGTGGGGAGAGGGGCAAAGGGAGAGCGAGAGAGAAAAATCCCAAGCAGGCTCCATGCCCAGCACAGAGTCCAATGCAGGGCTCAGTCTCACAACCCTGAGATCATGACCTCAGCCAAGATCAAGAGTTGGACACTCAACCGACTCAGCCACCCAGGTGCCCCTCAAAATGTGTTTTTGAATAAATAAATCCTCATTGAAAAAAAATGAGCTTATAAGAATTAGGTTGTTATTTTTCATGTGTTTCTTCTAGAAGTAAATTAAGTTTATGTCAAATATAAAAAAACTTTAGATGGAAATGATCTTAAATACTAAACATTTCCAAGAAAAATTAAATAATTCAAAGTAATTGCATACCTGTTTTTAACTACTAAATTTTAAAGCAAAAACAAATGTTTTTAAGTGAATGGATAATGATGGGGAGAACAAAAGCAAAAGAAATGTAGAAAATAATTAAATTTTCTTTGCAGCTCACTGACAAGTACTTCAAACAGTCAGGGTGACCTTCCTCCAGGACCTCAGTGACCTCACTGTTAATACATTACTAGAGGCAAAAGGCAACCTTAACTTGACATTAGCCTGACCTCTAGAACCCTGTAAGTCTTCTTCAACATATAAAAATCCTTTTGGAAACTTGCTTTATCCTACCCTCCTCCCCCAAAATATATGTTAGCAATCATCTTCCTAACATATGGCCCAGGGATATTCATCTGAGTGCTCTGAAGTCTACGGTTTTATTAGACAGTAGTAAATGACCTTACCTTACACAACAGCTAGCCCATCAAGGTCCTTGAAAACCTTGCTTCCAAATTCCTTAGAGGCATACACCATCCTTAACCCCCTCCCAACTTAAAAGTATCCAATCAGTCACCTGTCACAACCCCAGTGCAGATCTTTCTGCCCATGGGTCCTGTCCCTGTGCCTCACTGAAACCACCTTCTTGCGCTGAAGATGTCCTCAGAATTCCTTCTCGACCATTCACTCCTGGACCCTGAATATTCTGTCACATCCAATAAAGTGAAGTGATTTTTTTTTCTCTTCCTTCTATAGCTCACGTCCTTCCTGTACTTTTCTTAACAGATATTGGCTGAGGCTTTTACTGTGTTAAATAAAACTATCGCAAAGTGCCCTAAAAGAATGATCTATACATAATATATTTCACCAGGTGTTCCAGAGAAGTCCATTTAAGAACCTGAGAAATTTTAAACAGTTAAAGCAATTCTACCACTTTTAGGAGATTGTCTTCTTTCTGGTCTCATTATTTTTTAATAGGGAATCAAATTCTGTGTTCTTTATTCCAGTTAAATTCATGCAATAGGGGCATCTGCCTGGCTCAGCTGGTAGAGAATATGACTCTTGATCTCAGAGTTGTGAGTTGGAGCCCCACACTGGGTGTAGAGATTACTAAAAAAATTTTTTTAAACTTAAAAAAAATCATGCAATAAATAATACTCATTTGCTTGGCCACAGATTAAAATTATTTTAAATTTTCTTCTGTAAGATAAAAGGTTTACCAAGCTAAGTAACTTCGTATCATCCCGTGCCAACTTCATTTCCGCCATTCTGTTAGAATGAAGTTCCCTGTCTTCTATACAAAGCCAATACCTCAGTTTGCCTTCTTGACTGATTCATTATGGTCTCATTCAAGGACATGTTAAAGTATCTCCCCTTTCTCCTAGACCTTTTACTCTTCCCTGAACTATTCACTCCTTTGTTTAGGTCTATAAAGAGAGTCAAATCTGTCCTGTCCAGAAGAAATTCTCTTTTGGCCCTTTATCTCCATTGTGTTTTCTTTCCGATCCAAACACAAAATAACTCTTTTGGTTATTTATTGCTGAGTTATAAATTGGGCCGAAACTCGTAGTTTAAAACACTAGCCATTTGTTACTGCATGATTCTGGGTTGACTAAGTTTAGCCCAGTGGCTCACCCACCACCAGGCTAACTAGGGCTGTAGCAGACCCACCTGCTGACTAGGGCCATAGTCTGAGAGCACTCTGCTAGGCTGGAACGTCACGACGGGACTCACTACGAGCCTGACAGTTGTTCCTGGCCAGTAGCTGGGTGACTTGGTTCTCCAGCACATGGCCTTTCCTCCTGGATTGGAATTCTAGAAGCATGGCGTGTGGATTCCATGATGGAGCATTCTGAGGGTGCAAAAGTGGGAAGCTTTGTACCTCTTAAGATCCGGTTTTGGAAGTTGCCCAGCATCATTTTACCATATCCCATTGGCCAAAGCAAATCACAGGATCAGCCTAGATTCAGGGGAGGGGAAACAGACATCACTGCTTCCTGCTTCCTGCTTCCTGCTCACTGGAAGGAATGACAAAGAATTAAAGTCATCTTTGATGCACCGGAATGACAAAGAATTAAAGTCATCTTTGATGCACCACAATTCCTGCCTGGAGAGAATGTTCATTTCTGCAAGTCATTGACAAGAACAAAACCCTCTGCTTACATTTATAGTACATCAGACAATGGGGAGAATTTTCCGTAGATTACTTCTGGCCCCATACATTCTTGACCTTGTTTTTCCTCCACTACCCCTTGAACTTCTGGTGCTGGTGCAATAGTTCCTATTTTAATACATCTAGCCCTGTACTTCAGCAAAGGGTGGGGTAGGGGGACTCCTGGAAGTTATTCCTCTACTGGGTGAGTCAGCAGTAGCTGAAGAAGCTGTGAATCACATAAATATAGCCCACTAAACCCAAGGTCAATGCACCGCCAACTCAATTTTCCCCTTGACGGGACCCCCCCAGAATGTCTACAGCCATTCTAAGCATCCAGAGAATTTGTGATGGACAAACTGGGGTGGAGTCGCTGATACGAACCAAGGGCAGTTAAAAGGTATTTTAACATTCGTGTATTTTTAAAAAGTCAATAATCTTGTGCACCTATGAGTGGGGTCCCTCTGGTTCCCTGAATGGGACCCATGCATGTGAGGGGCCCTAAGCTCAAGTTTTATGGTAAATCTGCCCCTGCACAAGATTCAGATTCATGCTTTCACCCTCATTCTAAATGCCTCTCCTGGGCCATCTGATAACCCCACTGGTGCAGCAAGTCCCAAACTAAATATATGCATTGCCTTCTCCCTCTGCATTGGTGTGGCCTTATCTAGGCCTTCTTTTACCAGGTCCTACTTCTGCTCTCTCTCTGGTCACCCAAGCTAGGACTCTGAGAGTTGTCTTTATCTTCTTAGTCCTTCAACTTTTTTCTTAAAGATTTTATTTATTTATTTATTTATTTATTTTTGAGAGAGAACATGGGGGGAGGGGGGTAGAGGAAGAAGCAGGATTCCATCCCAGAACCCTGGGATTATGACCTGAGCCAAAGGTAGACACTTAATCAACTGAGCCACCCAGGCGCCCCATAGTCCTTCAACTTTGTCAGTCATGGAGTCCAATCAATCCTACTTCCCAAATATTTCTAGATAAAATACTTACATATTTAATATTTATAAGAGATTTAAATAAAAATACATACAACAAATATGTATATATCAAACATGCAAAATCCATTGCCTTCTTTCCAAGCCTGTATAGTCTGCTCTAGTCCCAAGCTTAAAGTCCTTCAGGTCAGTCGTTAGGTTCAGGGCATCAAATGTGACACGCACAGCGCCCCCTCATGGCCCCACCCCTGCAGACTTGGGCAGCCATGCTTCTCCAAGTGTGGTCTGGGCACCTTTAGGGGCCTACAGAATCAAAACAATTCTGGTAATAATACTGTGATGTTATTTGCTTTCATCACTGTTTTCCTTTCATGAGTGGAGATTCCCAGCTGCTACTGGACACGTGGACCAGTTTCAACAGGTAGGATGTTGGCTCGTATTAAGCCAGACATGAATCATTTTTGGAAAGATGTAAAACAGTGCCACACTTCCACTCATTTGTGTTGGATAAAATTTTGCATTTCGTTTTCCACAAAATATAGCTTAAGCTTAACATGTAATTAATTTCTAATACAGTAAACATCAATAAACAAAGTCCCTATGAACAAAAGCTCTTTGGGTCCTCCAAAATTTTAAAGAATGTAAGGTCCTGAGACCAAAACATTGGAGCTCTGCTATTGTACAATCTCATTGCTTGGCAGGCCCTGTATGTTGTGCTAAGCGATAGCCAGCCAACGCTGAATTTATTATCATGGTTTGAAATACCCTCCCTATGTCCTCTTCCTTCTGCCTTTCTTTGTCCTTTCCTCGTCTTCCTCTGCCAAACTCCTCCAGGGTACCTCTCCTAGCTTCTCCCTTCTCCAGTGGATTCAGATATCCCTCCACTTCGGTCTGATTGCAGGATTTTTTTTCTCCCCCAGTGCCCATGGCTCCCGGTCACATCACTTCTAAGAATGAAGACGTAGCCCAGACAGAGTGGTGGGGACCAAAACAAAGCTTACTGAGCGATAGCAAAATGATAGTACAAAGCTCCCAAAGAGGAAGGGGACCCGAAAGGGTTGCCACCAAAATTTCTAAGTCTAGGGGTTCCTATGAGCTTCTTGATAGGCTGTTTTAATCTGATTAACCCTCGCTGCATGTGTCATCCAACCAGGTTTTTGTCATCTATCACAGGGGAAAGGGTGGAGGGCTCTTTCCCAGGAGGAGCAAAGTCCTTTCAAGGGTGGTTTCCTCTTGGGAAGGTTCTGCCTTCCTATTATCCTTTCTCAGTCTCACAGTGCACTGCACACTCGGCGCCGGGTAATTTTTAGTGGGTCTGACTCCCTCACAAGACTGTGGGATCCTTGATGTGGGCTGGAGTGAGCAGCACTTTTGTCCCCTGGATGGCTGACACAGTCCTCTCACAGAATAGGCACTCAAGGAATCTTGGCTGAACGAATGTTCTTATGTTCTCACAAAGTAAAACAGTGTTTTTCTTCCTAACGTATAAAATTATGCTTGATACTATTATATTTAATATATTTGCTTATCTATGTCCTTCAGATAAAATCCGTTTTGTTTTGCTTTTGTTTTCCTGCAGATTTTTTTTTTTTTTTTACTAACGCATTAAAAATTTATTTGGTTTGGGGCGCCTGGGTGGTTCAGTCGGTTAAGGTCTGCCTTTGGCTCAGGGTCCTGGGATCAAGTCTTGACAGCAAGTCCTTGCTGTCTCAGCAGGGAGTCTGCTTCTCCCTCTCCCACTGCTGCTCCCCCGCTTGTGCGCTCTCTCTCTTTCTCTCTGTCAAACAAATAAAATAATAAAATGAAACAAAGCAAAATAAAATATAAAAAAATGTAAAGGCCTAATGGTTAAAAAAAAAAAAAAAACAAAAAACAACTTGGTCCGCAAATGAAATCCTGAAACCTACCTACCCTACAATATTTTTAAATCAAGGCAACTGCCAGCAGAGGGCACTCTTGAAAGGAGATGGCATTAACCATCCTCCATATTGTGTTTCACCTGGAATTTTGGAAAAAAAAGATTTCCCAGTAGTTTTCTGTAATGTTTTATATTTATCAAAGATAAATAAAAAGCCATGCTATGTTTCATAACAGAATAAATTAAGTTGGATTTTTTTTAAAGTGGAGAGACTTTAAAATCCTCAGTAAGTACCTGCTAGAGAACAACTGAATTCTCAAAACGAAGCAAAACAAAACAGAAAAAGGACTTTTATTGATCCTTTGTTAGAGCATGACTCACCTCCCCGCCCACCGAAGTGTTTGTCTGTTTCTCTTACATGTTTTTATTCAGGGTATGTATTTGCCATCCCCTTGGAAAGAAGCTGTGTTCTGCTTCTTGATGGACCATGGTGTTCTGCATTTTTGAAGGACCATTTCGTGTAGCAGAGAGTACAGGACCCTCATCTTTTGTTCTTCCTGCGGGCAAACCTTAGGCACTCAGCATTGGGTGGGTCCTTAGATGCGAAGAAACTGCCTTTGAAAACAATCTGTAAGGCAATCTAGGTGGCCTTCAAAAGCTAAAGCACATTTTCAATTCAAAGAACATTCAACAGTGGCATTTGCAGGACTGCCATACTTTTATTTTTTTTACTTTTACTTTTTTTTTTTTTTTTTAGATTTTATTTATTTATTTGACAGACAGAGATCACAAGTAGGCAGAGAGGCAGGCAGAGAGAGAGAGAGAGGAGGAAGCAGGCTCTCCACTGAAGAGTGAGCCCCATGTGGGGCTCGATCCCGGGACCCTGAGATGATGACCTGAGCTGAAGGCAGAGTCTTAACCCACTGAGCCACCCAGGTGCCCCAGGATTGCTATACTTTTGTTTTTTATTCGTTTTTTTCCAAATATATTATTTATTTAACAGACAAAGATCACAACTAGGCAAAGAGGCAGGCAGAAAGAGAGGGTGAAGCAGACTCCCTGCTGAGCAGAGAGCCTGATGCTATGTGGGGCTCAATCCCAGGACCCTGAGATCATGACCTGAGCCTAAGGCAGAAGCTTAATCCACTGAGCCACCCAGGCGCCCCAACCATACTTTTAAAAAACATAATATGTTCTGTGGCTAAGGGGGAAAAGCTTGTCCCTCACTCAGCTCACATGGAACAGAGAAAATGGCATGAACTAGCAGTTAGTAAACCAGAATTCCATATCCAGCTCTACCAGCAAATATCTCAGCAAATATAGGTAAATCTTCGTTAGTGCCTTGGTTCTACCATTTAAAAGGTTATATTTGTCTAAACGTCTTCCAGTGCAGTACCACCACAGAAATACTTAGAGCAGCTTATAATTAAACAAAATATACAATGAAATAATTACATAGAAATAGGAGCTCATAGCCAAGGAAAAGAACAAAAATCTGCCAGCTAGAAAAATCAGTTGCTTCGGGGCACCTGGCAGGTTCAGTCAGGAGAGCATTTGACTCTTAATCTTGGGGTTGTGAGTTCAAGCCCCACCCTGGACATAGAGGGTACTGGAAGAAAGAAAGAAAGAAAGAAAGAAAGAAAGAAAGAAAGAAAGAAAGAAATAAAGAAAAGAAGAGAAAAGAAAAGAAAGAAGGGAGGGAGAAAAGAAAAAGAAAAATCAGTTTCTTTGGTTAATTTCTGGTTTGACTCTGAGCACCCTGACAGTTGAGGCAAAAAGTCAAAACCATGGTCAATGATTCAGCCTGCTACGTAATGAAGCATTTCAGTTTCTCAGGGGTACGGTCTTTCCCTAGCACTAAATATTAAAAGAAAATTCCTACCTGTGCTTTGGATAATGTCTTCAAATATTTTAAAGTGAATGTAACAGGAACCTTTGAGATAACTATTTATTTAAAGAGTCTCAATGAAAACTGAAAACATGGTTTTAAAGCATATCCATACTTTAAATCCAGGGCAGTTATAGTGTTTGCCCTACTGTAGGCCTCCAAGGACTATTTTATAAATAATAAGCTGTAGAAGGGTATTTTTTGGTTTTTATTTATTATTTTTTAAAGATTTTATTTACTTACTTGACAGAGAAAGTGAGAGATCACAAGCAGGGGGAACAGCAGAGGAGAGCTCCCAAAGAGTAGGGAGCCTAATGCAGGGCTAATGTGGGGCTTGATGTGGGGCTCGATCCCAGATCCCTGGGATCATGACCCCAGTCAAAGGCAGATGCTTAATGACTGAGCCACCCAGGCGCCCCTAGAAGGGTATTTTTAAAAGTTGTATTAAATGTATCTCTCCAGGCATAGTGATAATAAGGTGATCAGCTTTCTCTTTCTTTCTTTTTTCTTCTTTGAAAAACTTAAAAACTCCTTAATTTTTCATTTCTGGTACTACCACTACAATTTACAGGGCAATATACCTGATGTACTGCAAAGACACCAACAAAGACAAAGCTACAGCAGGTAAAAGACCTCAGGAGTGTACATGTAATTGACACTACACTCGTTTTATCAATGTCTGCACTGTTTGCAAAGTATGGCTATGATGGTTCCACCACGAAGGGGTTCCTGTTCAAACTGCAGTAACTTTTCTGACTACGGATTTTTATAGTTCCTTTAATGCATTCGGGACTACTGTCTCAAAGTGACCTGCAGCTGTCCTGACAACCCCTCACTCTCTCTCCCGCAAAGAACTGTACGCCTTTTCTTCTGTGTTTCTTCAGAACCTTCTGCTGCCATTCCACCACTTGACCGCGAGATACCTAACCATCACCACAGGGACTCCCTGAGCTTCTCCCACCAAAACTGCCCCCCCTTCATGGGTCCATAATTCGATTGCTGTTGTCCACTCTAATTTCTAAAATCCTTATGGTTCCCACCACCACCGTAGTTAGGTCCAAAATTATCTCCTGTGTTGTGACCATCATATCGTCCACCACTGCTACGCATCCGCCTCCTTGGTGTCCATATCCTGGCCTACTGCCACCATAGCGTCCTCCACTGCTACAGCCAGGACCACCACCACGGTCGTCACCATCACCTCCAGATCCCTTATATCCCCTCTCACTTCCTCTATATCTGCCGCTCCTGCCACCACCTCCACGAGCAGAGCCTCCCCTTCCACCAGAGTTTCTACCACAACCCATAAAGTTGCCAGATCCATCTCCATGACCTCTTTGTGATCCAGCAGATGGCATTTCTGGTTTAGGAAGGGCCTTTTTCACTTCACAGTTATGCCCATTAATAGTGTGGTGTTCCTGAACAATAATTTTATCAACTGTATCAAGATCATCAAAAGTTACAAAAGCAGGGACACCTGGGTGGCTCAGTCAGTTCATTGTCTGCCTTCGCCTCAGGTCATGGTCTCAGGGTCCTGGATCAAGCCCAACATAGGGCTCCCTGCTCAGCAGGGAGTCTGCTTCTTCCTTTTCTCCTGTCATTCCCCCTTCTTGTGCCCTTTCTCTCTCTCTCTGTCAAATAAAGTCTTTTTTTAAAAAGCTACAAAAGCAAATCCTCCTTTTTTTCCACTATGCCTATCTTCCATAATTTCTATGGTTTCAATTGTGCCATACTTTTTGAAGTAATCTCCCAAATTATAGTCTTCTGTTTCTTCTTTAATACCACCGACAGAAATGTTCTTCTTTGTAGGAGGGGCATCAGGCTTTACAGAATCCTCTCTAGAAACAGCTCTCTTTGGTTCCACTACGTGCCTATCAACTTTGTGTGGTCTGGCACACATGGCTGCATCTACCACTTCAACACAGGAGTAAGTCACAAAACCAAAGGAGGGGTCTCTCATTACTGTACAATCTGTAAGTGTGTCCTGTTTTCCAAAATGTTTTCTTTAACTATCATCTGTAGTTTCAAAGCTCAAACCACCAATAAAGTTTTCTCAACTGCTCTAGTTCCTTTGAATCATGACCCTCAACTTTGGGATTGGACTTGCCTCTTCCAACTCAAGTTCAATATGGGACCGAAAGCCAGCTTTTTTTTCTTCAGTTGGTACCAAGGGAAAAAACAGGGTTAGTTACAGGTACACAGAACAAATTATTAAATATTATACAAGACACTGTTAACCATTTACCTCTAGGAAATAGGAAGAAGGCTCTTAGGGGAAGAAAGATCTTTTTTCCATTTTCCTTCTCTCTGAAAATTTTGAGTTTTTCTTAATGACTATGCATTATTTAAAAATTTTAAAAGGTAATTTACTCATAAATTACAACCTATACAATATACCTTATAAATGACTCCAAACATCTATTTTAATTTTCTTTTAGTTGCGCTTTTGTTCGTCTCTCTGTAAGTTATCTGTGGTCAGAAACAGACACTCCTTCAAGCTAATTAAGTAAAAAGGGAAGTTTATTGTAATGATACAACCAGAAATCTCCTGGATGTCCAAGATAAAAAAATGAAAGAAAGCTTGCTATCAGGGAGCCTAATATAGAAAATTCAAGAACTCAGCTACTTTCTCTGTCTCTTCATATATCTAATTCTGCTTCTTTCTTCTAATCTTCTCCAATGGCCACTTGCTGTCAGTAGACAGCCTTTCTTAATTTCTTTAAGAATCCATCATAATTTTGTATGATCAAAACTGACCACTGAGGTGCCTGGGTGGCTCAGTCGGTTAGGCATCTGCCTTCGGCTCAGGTCATGATTCCGAAGTCCTGGGGTTGAGTCCTGCATCTGGCTCCCTGCTCAGCAGGGAGTCTGCTTCTCCCTCTGCCTCTCCCCTCCCCGCCTTACTTGTGCTCTCTAGCTCTCTCGCTCTCAAATGAATAAATAAAATCTTTTCTTTTTTTTTTTTTTTCTTTAATGACCACCAATTCTGGATAGAGCTGAAGTATCCACTCCCGAATCTTTAAAAGGTTTACGTCGCTTAAACCAGAGCTTCCAAACATCAGTCTGCATGTGAATCACATGGGGATCTTGTTAGGCTGCAGGTTTTAAGTCAGCAGGTCTAGGTGGGCCCAGAGACCCAGGTGATAGAGCTTGATGCTGCTGCTCCTCAGACCGCTCTGAGGAACAAGGCCTTAGTGCACATTTTTGAGAGAAGGAATCTATTAGTGGCTAGCCAGCCAATGATTTGGACTGGACGCAATCATCAGGGGCCTGGGATAACTGGATGGAATGAATGCTCACTTGGTCGGAGCTGTGGATGGGAACAGAGTATGAGAAAGAGAGGAATGGGAGGACAAGCACCTTCAAAACAGGTCATTTATTTGACTCTTGTCTGCATCCAAAGTTGCCATGAACATGATCCAGCTGTACACAATAGGAAACCTTCTCCTCCGGTGGCCAGTACACCACAATCTAAAGTCAGGTCCAAAGTAATTCTGGTTCCATAGAGCTTACCACATCCAGATGATGGATGTTCTTCCTTCAGCTTTGTTCTATCTATTCCAGGTGTGGTTCTTGTCATTTTGAGCTGATGGAGGGATCAGTGGTTCTCAAAGTTGAAATTCTGATCCCTGAATCCAGTGTGGGCTCTAGGTATTAGGATCTTGAGTGAGCTTCCTAAAGGGGTCATTCTGGTGCATTGGTGTACTCCAGTCTGAGAAGACCATTAAACTGGAAAAATGAAAGTCCTTTCCAGTGGAGTAGAGGATGGGATAGAACAGGATGGGGTTCCTTACATTAAAATGCATATGTAACCATAGGTTACACTGGTGGTTTTCCAACTTCACCCTGTATTGGAATCCTCTGAAAGGCTTGTTAGACCAGAAATAGCTGCACAGATTGCTGGCCTCACTCCCCAGATTTGTGATTCAGTAGGTCTGGGTCTGGGCCCAACAATTTACGTTTTTATAAGGTCCCAGGTGATACTGCTGCTGTTGGTGCTGAGCACATCGTGAGAACCCCTGTGTTAATGCTACTGATCTCGCCGACCTCACAAACAGGACCCAGGAAAGAAGACATGGAAATATTTGTGAAATTACTTAGAGCCATATGAAATCTTTTTTTAAAAATTAAATAAATAAAAATGATAGTAGTTGGTGAATTGCTCAGAGAAATGGATAGAAGATGATTCCCATCCAGGCTTTTTTTTTTTTTTTTAAGATTTTATTTATTTATTTGAGAGAGGGAGAGAGAACAAGAGAGAGCATGAGCAGCAGGTGGGCAGGTGGAGAAGGAGAGGCAGACTCCTCGCTGAGGGGGGCACCCAATGTTGGGCTTGATCCCAGGACTCTGAGATCCTGACCTACGCCAAAGACATATGCTCAACCGACTGAGCCACGCAGGTGCCTCCCCACCCAGACTTTTGCTGATATTTAAGTATCTAAGACACAAAGGCCAACTCATAGATGCATTAGAGTCTCTCTGCAGTGGAGGTATATCAGTTAGGGGCCTGGCAGGAAAGAGGCATGCTTTAGCTGGCTCATTTGAGAGGCCTTTAACAAAGGCACTCTATGTGAAGAAAGATGTGGGCAGCGATTACAGAAACCACCAACAGACAGTGCACACTTTGGGGCCAACAGGGGTAGTAAGCCCCATGCTAATATCCACTGTGTCCCTTGCTAAGCCATTAGAGAAGAAACCAGGGAAATAAATGCCTCCAATTCTCCTGCCCTCCATTCTCCTGACCTGGAAATGAGGGACTCTGTGTGTGCAGCCCATATTGGCCAAACTCTGTGGGTCCACAGAGAAAGGTGGAAGGTGGATCTGGAAACAGAAGATACTCAGCACACAGAGACTATAAGCCCGGCCCCACCCCCAGTGCTTTTGTAGCCTGAGACTGAACAGCACAGATAACAAAGGGAAGAAGGGGTTTTTCATGTTTATTTCACACACGCAAATTTCAGCCCTTTGGGCTCTCTGAAATAATTACACTTAAAAAAACAAATACGAGTGACATTTAATCTAGGATGGCACTTAGCAGAAATAATAGTGTCACTCTGTTTCTATATCCAGGCCTAGTGGTCATCCTGGCTCAAAACTCACAGGCACAATAACTAAAAATATACTACTAGCCTCTCCTTTTAAGTATGAGTTTGAGGATCAAATGATTTTTTTCTGCCTACTTTGGAGCATTAATTTTGGCTTATGGTGGGCAGAAAAAGGACCTCATAAACTTCAAATGCATAGGGGTGAATACTTCACGTAAGTTGTCAGTTTATTGATCAATCAAAAAAGAGGAACCTACTTCTCTTCTGTGGCCATTGAGGACCGTCCATGCAGAAAAGGGATGCACAGAAGAGGCATTCAGCTCAAAATGCCCATTTCCCATGTCATTCATACACACATTCATTCATTCATTTAATGAATATTGTTGCATCCTTCCTCATTGCTTGGCACAGGTGGTCCTTGGGGATCAGTGGTAAGCAGGACCCCCTCCAGGGACCTCAAGAATCCTGTGAGGGAAATGGAAAAATTAGTGGTATTGATCTAATCATAAAAATAACTGACAGCTGGGGCACCTGGGTGGCTCAGTGGGTTAAGCCTCTGCCTTCCGCTCAGGTCGTGATCCCAGGGTCCTGGGATCAAGTCCCACATCGGGCTCTCTGCTCAGCGGGGAGCCTGCTTCCTCCTCTGTCTCTCTGCCTGCCTCTCTGCCTACTTGTGAGCTCTCTGTCAAATAAATTAATAAAATCTTTTAAAAAAAATAATAACTGACAGCTTTGGGCACCTGGTGGCTCAGTGGGTTAAGCGCCTGACTCTTGGTTTCAGCTCAGGTCATGATCTCTTTTTTTTTTTTTTTGTGAGGTCGTGAGATAGAGCCCCACGTCAGGCTTCACACTTAGCAGAGAGTCTGCTTGAGATTCTCTCTCTCTCTCTCCTTCCCTCCACTTGTGTACCCTCTCTCTCTTTCTCAATAAATAAATAAAATCCTTAAAAAAAAGTATCTAACAGTGTTTGGAATAATCCGAGGTTTACCAAAGCATTTTTTTTTTCACTTGGGATGTCATTTTTATTGTCCTGATTTTACGGGCAAGTAACCAAGATGCTGATGGGTACCAAGTAATGAGTGGTGGAGACGGGAATTGAACCCCCAGTCGTAGACATACACCTCTCAGCCAGCCATTGCACTGTAACTGCCATCTTTGTTTGAAACCCAGATATGCCCCGAGGGGTGAAATAACTAGTCATTAATTCCAAATTACAAATCAGCTTTAACCGTGACAGGAACAGAGGCCTTGAGAAAACACAGAAAAGAAAGGAGGTACATAATGAAAGTTGGCCTGGAGAGGAGGAAAATAGTGTGAAAACAGAAAATGAGGGTCACTGACAGAAAGCATTCCCTGCTTCGCAGCTCCCCTCAGGTCAGCCCCATTCCGTGACTACTGTCTGTGAGATTTGTCTGTAGGGTCGAGTCTTAGCCAGGTCAATTATAATTAAGCCTGGATAATTTGTTCCAGCTTTGTTGCGAGAGAGTAGGATCCCTAGCCAATGTGACAGGCAGTGTTCTATGTGCCCTCGCGTACTTGTTCTTTTCACTGAGGCCACAATGAGTTTGTACCCCGAACAGGAAGCTCTGCGTAGCCAAATTAAAATGCCCTGTTAGTGGTCCCAATACCGTGTTTTTCTCAGCCTCCAAATGGGCATGACCTAATGGGGAGGGTGCAGTAAACAACAGGGAACAGGCTGCCGACTGTGGACGCGGACGGAGATGCGCCCTCGGCTTGCCTTGCCAGGTTAGGCACATCGAAGACTCAGTGAAGATTCAGGATGTCACAAAATCAAAGCACATTATAGAGGAATGTGTAGTATATAAAGAATTAATATCACGGTCTGGTTTGATTTTCCAAACCTTAAAGTTGCAGATATATTTTGCTGATGTAAAAAAAAACCAAAAAAAACTCTGAACATACCTTCAAAAATACTCCAAGCTACACTGATTTATCTTCCATCTACAAACTATTTTCTATGTTACCTAAAGTATTAAGGGCAGAATAGTTATTTTTTGGATCACTGATACATAAATCCTGAGGGAAGCACTAAGGATAATAGATAAAATGTACCAAATGCTTACGTATATGACAGTCACATCACGAATGTTTTCCCCTAATAATCTGCAATATGTTGTGCTTTCTGGGTGAGGAGATTGAGAGGTTAATCAGTTGGTCCAAGAGCACATAGGTAAAAAGTGGCTGAGATGTGGGATTCCAATTCAGACCAATTTAACCCCGAAGTCTGAGCTCCGTCATCACGTCACTCTACCCCAGAGGAGGTGAGTCCTCTGACCCTAAGCTCCAACTCTGAGAGCTGCATTGGTTGTTTTGGGCAGTGGGAAAAATCCTGTTAAAACAACTGGTGATGGTAATTTCATGTGTCAGTGTGACGGGGTCACAAAGTGCCCCCTGGAATGATGTTTGGAATGAGCCAAACATCATTCCACTCAAACAGCCTTCTTTGGACCCAGGTGGTGAGGGTGTTTTGGATGAAATTAACATTTGAATTAGTAGCCTGAGTAAAGCAGATTATCTTCTCCAGTGTGGGTGGGATTCATTCAATCAACTGAAGACAGAATAAGTTCGGCCCCTTCAGTTAGTAAGAAGGAACTCCCATCTTCAAGCAGGGACATCTGTCTTCTCTGCCTTTGAACTTGGACTGAAAGTACCAGCAGCTTGCCTTGTCTCAGACTGCTGACTGATGACTCAGATGCTGGGAGTCCTCAGCCTCCACATCTGTGTGAGCGGTGAGCCAATTTCTTAAAATGGATCCATCTATCCATCTGTAGGTCTGTATATCTCCTATTGGCTTTCTTCTTAGAGAACACAGACTAATACACAGTTTTTCCCAGCAAGTAATCTGAGATCAGCCAGTTGTTACTTGTTTCATCTGGTTGATCTCCAGGCTACTGACACGCTCATCTCTGATAATACTCTGGAAGTTCCCACTACACTTCCCTATTGGCAAAATTCACACCCACTTACCATTGGTGTTACTGAGAATTTCTGGAGATAATATAGTGGCTCATGATCCCAAGACAGCTGAAACCTTCTATTTTCTTTTTTTAATTCAAAACTTTTAAAAACATCAAATTTATTTTTTAAAAACACAGATTCTTTGGCTCAAAATACAAATGTATTTTTATATTTTTTACTGTGCACATTTGGTTCAATATTTATTAACAGATAAAATATACTGTATAAAGTATTTCAAGTATATCCTGAGCCATATGAAACTCATAGGTCAGAAAGGGAGACATTAAAAAATTTAAATGCATGAAAATTGAAATGCATTATTCACCTAATTTCTAGGACCACATTTTGCATTAGATCACGTAATTGCACCACTTCTAAGAGGGTTTTTCTATCAGTGTCATTCATATTGAGAAGTCTGTTCAACAAATCAATTGAAAATGACTTTGCCCTGGGCAGGAGCATCCTGACCCACCTGGGGAAAGGTTGGCTTCATTCAGCTCTGCTGCTGAGGGCCTCTGACCACAGCCCTCTGTCTGATCTGTTTGACATTCAGGGAATTTTCTGAGTGCCCCATCTCTGTGGCCTGTAGGAGTTAATGTGCCCGCAAAGGAGAACAAATTCATTTCCAGTATATTAATGAGGTCAGATCCAAGGACAACTGAGCAAGAATCCTATTTTTAAAACCTCAAAAAAAATTTCATGAATGAAATGCAACTAGAATCTGCAAGTCCCTCACTACATTCAAAGATCCCAGCAAAGAGAGGTGTTTTTGTGTGTTATGACTTGTACCCCCAATCTTGTCTCATGAAGCACATATTAAAATGTGTGCCTCTTTGCCTGCTACATGGTCAACTCTCTTACCCATCCATTCAAAGGCATCTTCCTTTTTGAGCCATGATGCTGGGTACTATAAGAGCTTTTTTTTTTTTTTTAAGATAAATATGGAAGTGGAGGGGGGAAAACAATTAAGCCAAGCCAACCACGGAAATGCAGAACCGCTTTAGAAGTGCTGAGTAAGAGGAAAAACAAAAGGTTATCAGGATTCAAAGAGGCTAAAATTAAACCGAGTACTGAATGAAGAAATTTAGGGAATATTTGATGAAGGAAGAGAGTGTGATTTTAGCTTTGAAGGATGGCAGGCAGGCACTGGCAAAGAGCCACCATGAGCGAGCCCAGGGGTGTAAGTGGGGAAGTTCACCGATCAGCAGTTTGGTTGATGGGAAGAGTGTGGGAGAGTGCAGGGGGTTGATGGACCCAGCTCAGATCAAAGGAGAAATCAGAGAAGCCTAAAGAATCAAAGGTTAAACTCAGCCCCAAGGAAATCACCCCGTGTGCACTCTGTGGGGGAGGGGGGGTGGTGTGATGGAACAGGAGTCAGAAGACCTGCTTCAACCTGGGCTCTTGTGTTTTGGGGATTCATTTGGCCTCTTTGGGCCTCAGGGTAGGTCTGCTTCTATAAAACGGTGGTACTATTCTGCTTACATCATGGAGTCGCTGTGAGGATTACATCATGCCGATAACTGCTGATGTCCAGTGTGGATTGGTAGACCAGTTGGTTAAGGCTATGCTATTCAACTTTTGAGAGCTCAGCACACTACATAATTTTATAGTAAAATATCCTTCAAAATTTTCTGCAAACAGGGCTCCTGGGTGGCTCAGTCCATTAAGCGTCTGCCTTCGGCTCAGGTCATGATCCCAGAGTCCTGGGATCGAGTCCGGCATCCGGCTCTCTGCTCTGCAGGGAAGTGTGCTTCTCCCTCTGCCTCTCTCTCTCTCTCTCTCTCTCTCTCATCTCTCATGAATAAATAAATAAATAAAAATCTTTAAAAAAAAATTCTGCAAACAGTACTACTAGTCCAACAGAGATATAGAGCAAAAACGATTTAATCATATGTCTTAGCAGTGACAAAAAGTGCTTATATATTTTTTTACAATTCCCTTTTGATATGGCTGCTATTATCACCCTCAAATCAGAAGAAACACACTTAGACCAGGTTAAGTCGGCTGCCTGTAGTCATGGACTGGACGATGGTACAGCTGAGTCTGCCCACTCAGGCAGTCAGACATGAACCTACAGGCTTCACACCAGGCTGTACTGCTTTCAGATGAAGCAAGAAAGACACAACCTTGCATATGGCTTTAATAAAAGAAAAAATAGGGGCGCCTGGGTGACTCAGTTGGTTAAGCATCTGCCTTCGGCTCAGGCCATGATTCTGGGGTCCTGGGATTGAGCCCCACATCGGGCTCCCTGCTTAGTGGGGAGTCTGCTTCTCCTTCTCCCTCTGTCCCTCCTCCTGCTTGTGTTCTTTCTCAAATAAATAAATAAGATCTTTTTTAAAAAAGGAAAGACGGGGCGCCTGGGTTGCTAGTGCATTGAAGCCTCTGCTTTCGGCTCAGGTCATGATCCGAGGGTCCTGGGATCGAGCCCCACATCGGGCTCTTTGCTTCCTCCTCTCTCTCTCTGCCTGCCTCTCTTGCCTACTTGTAATCTGTCTGTCAAGTAAATAAATAAAATCTTTAAAAAAAAAAAAGGAAAAAAGGAAAGAAAGAATACGAGCCTTCAGTGTCTATTAACCAGAAGAGTATTAGCCCAGAGACATAATTTTTAATTTTCTTTTATTAAAAAAATACACAAGAGAAAAACTATTAAATGTTAATGTTATAACTCAATGAATTGAAATTAAATGAGATACTACTTTTAGTTGACATTTTAGCACATATTTTAAATATTATTTGCGTATTTTTTATTTGATTATAAATTAGGGGAGACTTGTCATAGAAAATTGAAAAATATTGAAAAGTATAAAGGAGACAATAAAAACAACCATATTAACATCTTATTAAATGTCTTTCCAGTCTTTTTTTTTTTTTTTTAAGATTTATTTATTTGAGAGAGAGAAAGAGAATGGTGGGGGGGAGGCACAGAGGGAGGGGGAGAGAGAATCTCAAACAGGCTCTGTGCTGACCTTGGAGCCTGGCTCAGGGCTCCATCACATGAACCTGAGACCATAACTTGAGCCGAAGCCGAGAGTCAGATGCTTAATCAACAGAGTCATCCAGGTGCTCCCATTCATTCTTTACTTTTTTTTTTTTTTTTACAAAGTTAATACTGTTAGGGTTTTCTAGTGAAATATATTACATTGTTAAGATTTTAAAATGTTTGCATTTGGAGGTATAGGTCTCTTAGCAACAGAATTTTCATTCACTGCTAGCTTTTTTCCTGTATTATATATAGTTAAATATTACATGTATAGTAATGTATAAATTATATATGAATAATATATATATACATGCATAGCTCACTTAAGTTTTACATATACCCCTGTACAACACCACCCATATCAAAATATAAAACATTTACAATACCCCAGAAGGCTCACTTGTGTTACCTCCCTCTCAATACTGTGCCCTACCCAGGATGAGTATTGTTCTTATCTCTATCACCATTGATTGGTTTCATCTGTTTTTGAACTTTGTATAAATCATACATTATGATTTACCACATTAGTACATAGCTCAGCAGTTCCTTTTCATTTCTATGTAGTATTCCAAAAGAAGTGACAATGATTGTTTTCATCCATTCTACTGTACTGAGTTCTTTCCAGTTTGAGGCTATTTATAAAGAAGGTATAAACATTCTCGTAACTGTCTTCCTGGTAAACATAGCGCTTGTTTCTGCCGGGCATATACTCAAAAGTAGAATTGCTGGGTCAGAGAGTATACATGCGCTCAGCTTCAGTAGATATGGTCAAGCCATATTCTAAAGAGGCTATGCAATTTATACTCTTTTTTTTTTAAAGATTTTATTTGTTTATTTGAGAGAGAGAAGGTGTGAGCGAACACAAGCAGGGGGAAGAGCAGAAGCAGAGGGAGAAGCAGGCTTCCCAGGGAGCAGGGAAGTCAATGTGGGGTTTGATCCCAGGACTCTGGATTATGACCTGAGCCGAAGGCAGATGCTTAACCAACTGAGCCACTCAGGCACACTGCCTCTTAGTTATTTGGATACACTCTTTAGTGAAATACCTATTAAACACTTGCTCATTTTTGAAAATTAGGTTTTCAACCTGGATACAAGTCCTTCTTTGAATATATGCATTATGAACATCTTCTCCCAATCTTTCATTCTGTTAGTCATTCTTTTGATTGAATTACCAGCTTTTTATAGGACAAAAATAAACTATAGTCTTTACTGGTAGAAACAATAAATCCAGTAAGGTATCAGTTTTTAGTTTTGTTTGACATTAAGCTGCTGATAGTTTTTTTTTTTTAGATTTTATTCATTTATTTATTTTTTAAATATTTTATCTATTTATTTTGACAGAGAGAGATCACAAGTAGGCAGAGAGGCAGGCAGAGAGAGAGGGGGGAAAGCAGGCTCCCAGACGAGCAGAGAGCCTGATGCGGGGCTCGATCCCAAGACCCTGAGATCATGACCTGAGCCAAAGGCAGAGGCTTTAACCCACTGAGCCACCCAGGCGCCCCTTATTTATTTATTTGAGAGAGAGAGAATGACAGAGAGAGAGCACAAGAGGGGGAAGGGTCAGAGGGGGAAGCAGATTCCCCGCCAAGCCGGGAACCCAGTGTGGGACTCGATCCCGGGACTCCAGAATCATGACCTGAGCCGAAGGCGGTAGCCCAATCAACTGAGCCACCCAGGCGCCCTGTTGATAGTTTTTAATAATATATAAAATCATTTGTCAAAGTTAACATTCCTTAACTCAAACTGGGAACTGACAAGCAAATGCTATTCCTTTATATGACAGTAAATACGTGTTAACCTAGTCCATTATGGTTGAATCAACAAACACAGAAAAGAATTCTCCATTGGAAAAAGCATTATCAGGCACTCATCTGGGTTTTCATCACCCAAATTCCTCTAAGACATGGTTTGATAGGAAGTTTGTCATTACATGAAAGTATTCATTGATGAACCAAATACTTCTGAAGTTGTTCCCCTTTTGCACAACTTTCCCAGCTTGGCTTGAATGACTATTCCTGATTAACCAGTAAACATTTTTTCAAGCTGTCTCTTACTGATGGTAGAATATTATAAACATCTGATAACACAAAGCAACTATGTGGCAGAGTGATGGTGCAATTCTTGCAAAGAATCTACAAAGATGTAGAATTTCATGAAATTAATGAAAATGATGTTGGCGAACTGCTCCAGACTCATGTATAGTCATGTGTCAAGAGACTAAGTAAAAACCAAAGAAGTAAAAATACACAAAGAATCAGGGAAATTTACCTAATGAAGAGGAAATAGGTAAAGATGATAACGCAATAAATGTTTCCAAAATGTACTGGCTTAAGTATCAAAGAATTTTACAAATGCTTCTAGAAGGTTGATTTTTTTAAAAACTTATTCGCTTATTGATGAAAAATGATTCTCCTTCGATGGTGTTGCACAGGGTAATATGAACTAAAGGGTGTTGCGTTGTGCCATCCTACAGTCCAGTCCGAGGAAATATATGTCCTTTCCACATGGAATCAGCTCCCTCGCATTCTTTGGACTGGAAATTAGTGCATCATTGCCACTAATTATAACGATTCTTTTAACTTTATGATAATTATTTTCATTATTTACCTTGAAATTTGCTCCTCATTATAGTAATAAGAGGATTAATTCACTTCAGCTCTTTGCTGATTCCACTTAGGCTAAAATAACAAGTGCTTCTTATAACTCTGGCCGCTGTGAAGAACTTCAGAGATGTAATGCATTTCTTGCCTCACACCGTTCCTCGTTTTGCTGATAATGTAATTAATAGAAGCATAGAGCTGATGGGTGACCTGCCAAAACCACAGCAACAGTATTTGCATAGACTTCAGAGTCTATTCTTTGTAGATCAGAATGCCTCCCAGGATCTCAAAAGTGGAAACGGACAGAAACCTAGGGTGATTCCTTTTACTCTCCAGTCCTCAGTCCTTGGAATGAGAAAATGACGTTTGCATGTATTTTTTACTCTTCTTAGGCAGGTATTAACGCGAGTACTTCATGTTTGCATAAGCAAAGCACCTCCACACCTCATTTGGTCTTTATTACCACCTGGAGGTGATGGAGACCTGGGCAAGCGGAGTCTCAGGCTCAGAAAGCTGAATGGTCTGAGGACCCACGGCTCCGCAACAGCAGCGCTCTGGCTCGAAGGAACTCCCTCAGACTACAGCTCATGCTCCTTTCTCTTTCTCTGTATCCTGGCGTGAAAGGAGGACGAGGGAGGTTAGAAGAGACATTTATGGACAAAGTGAATGTCTACGTAACACCTCCACCGAATACATGGCCCTTGTATGGTGACACTTTCCAGGAGAACAGCTTTGGCTTCTCCTTCCGGAGTCAGCTGCTCTCAGTAGCAAGAGGGAGGCTGTAAGATCACAATTCTCCTTACTTTGGGGCTTGAAGAAGTTTCTGGCTTCTGACTTCTATTGCAGTGAGAAAACCAGCAAAAAGATCCCTCACATGTCTCTGTCCCATCTAATGTGCTTTTCAAGGGAACCAGCATGGGCCATTACCCAACACATATCCTGTGAAAATTCACAGTTCCTGAATTGTTTTCTTTCAAATGACATTGTCTGTTTTACTTTCTATTTTTTTTTTTTTTTAAAGATTTTATCCATTTATTTGAAAGACAAAGATCACAAGTAGGCAGAGAGGCAGGCAGGGGTGGGGGTGGGGAGGCAGGCTCCCTGCTGAGCAGAGAGTGGGATGTGGGGCTCGATCCCAGGACCCTGAGATCATGACCTGAGCTGAAGGCAGAGGCTTTAACCCACTGAGCCACCCAGGTGCCCCTACTTTCTATTCTTGAATCAACTGCTCATTGTCCATGCCAGGTGAAGGTGGAGACCACAGGAGCAACGCAGCCAGCAACTTGTAAACTCATTGTTGGGTCGGCTGGCTCCGGGAGTGCAGGAGGAACAATAGAAATGACCACCGGGGCCGCCATCTTCCAGCCCCCTCCCTCCTCTTCCTCAACCCTTGACTCCTCTGCCAAAAGGATGTATGCCCAGGTCACCTCTCCATAGGTAACCCGATACCTATGCAGGAAACAGAAGTATCAGGAACCCCCACCCCATACCCTCCGATCACCAAATACCCTACCGTATATGGATGTGAGATGCCCTGCCTTGGCCCGATAAAAGACCCCCACTGACTCACTCCTAGTGCGACTTCCTGACTCCGCTTTCCAGAGTCGTGGAACCTCCCTCGAGGGTGCCCACCTCCTCCCTGAGAGACTTTCCTGGCTCCCCTTCTCCTGAGCCCTGAAACTTCGCTGGAGAGTGCTTTTAATAAATCTTGCCTTGAGACTACCTCGCCTGTTGTGTTTACCTCGCCCGCGAGACTTTACACTCATTTCTCATAGAACTCTAGACTCTTTAAGTTGATAAGATTTATTCTGATAAGCCCTGAAATTGATTAGACTTATCAATGCACACTCCCTCCTCATCCTAATAATTTCTAATTACACAAAGAGTGACAGGGTCAAATTTTGGACCCAAAAATAGGGTGGGGGAAAAGCACCAAAACTTTTGGTCTTGGGGTGCCTGGGTGGTTCAGTGGGCTGAGCATCTGACCCTTGGTTTTAGCCCAGGTCATGACCTCATGGGTCCCGCTCAGCTCCAAGCTCTGCAGGCAGTCTGCTCCTCCCCAATCCAGCCCCCACTCCCTCCTTCCCCTGCACTCACTCTCCTGCCCCAAATAAATAAAATTTTTTAAAAAGACTTTATTTATTTATTTGAGAGATATATAATATATAATATATATAATATAATATAATATATAATAATAAATAATAATATTTATTATTAGAAAGAGAGGGGGAACACAAGCAAGGGGAGTGGGAGAGGGAGAAGCAGGCTTCCTAAGGAGCTGACATGGGGCTTGATACCATGATCCTGAGATTGTGGGATCCTGAGCCAAAGGCAGACACTTAATGACTGAGCCACCAAGGCACCCAATAAATAAAAATCTTAAAAAAAGAAAAACCTTTGATCTCACAGAGCCTAGGAAGGGAAGCTACAAATTGAAATAAAAACAAATTACTTCATGGGGCACTGGGTGGCTCAGTGGGTTAAAGCCTCTGCCTTCAGCTCAGGGCATGATCTCAGGGTCCTGGGATCGAGCCCCGCATCGGGCTCTCTGCTCAAGCAGAGCCCCGCATCGGGCTCTCTGCCTCTCTGCCTACTTGTGATCTCTCTGTCAAATAAATAAATAAAATCTTTAAAAACAAATAAACTACTTCAAATACACATTCTGAACTCATCTACATCCAAAGACAGTTTTTAAAAATTACCATTATTATCATTCCTTTTCCCTTATGTTTACTAGGATTTCTTAATCTTATTTTTCAGATTAATAAAGCTTTTGTTCAGTTTCTTAGTTAAATATGAACGTCCACTCTTACCTTGGATTCAATTCAAAACTTATCGAAAACACCCCACCCAGTACTTGGGAAATTCCAGATGAATTTCCTGCCAGTTGCCGTTGATCAGTTAAGCACTGGGTTGGTCACTTGAGGGAGCAGTTTCTAGTTGACTGAACCAGCTTGGTTGGGTTTAAATGCCTTTGCATCTATCTGCCTGGATGGGCACACCCTTCCTCTTTACCACTGGAATCAAGTGTGAAGGGAGGCTACTGTTCTCATAGATGAGAAGAGCAAGTTGGAAAAGACATTTCTGCGGCTTTAAGGATACAGGCATGCAAGCTAGTATATATTAATCTTATATATGTGAATATATATTATGTGTGTGTATCTTTGTAGCTAGCTGTTCAAGTAATAATTCCTTATCTCCAGAGAACCCAAAGTGTAATTACAGGTATGACTTTCCTATCTGCATCGACCTTGGAGAGGAGGGAAGGCAGGAACGAGGAAAGGTGGGAAGGAGGGAGAAATAGCAGCTGAGTTCCCTCAGAGGTCACTCAGCGAATTTCAGCCAGTGAACAGGAATGCCTCTTGTTAGACTTTGACTTGTGTAGCAAAATCTACGAGCAAAACCTCCATATGCACAGGCCTTCACTTCCTTAAGTCACTTAGAATAGATTTGTGGGAAGTTCTGGAGCCTCCTCAAGTTTAAGGAGAAATAAATTCTTTCTTGGTCTTTGTTTTGCTTAGAACAAAGCCACCATGATAATCATATGCCCAGGGGTATGTGGAGAAAGTTTTCTCAGAGCTTCAGAACCTTCCTATCACATCACACAACAAAATACATCCACTATGGCTCAAAACCATGTCCCTGGGAAGCCCAGTGTCCCTGGGCAGGAAAGGAAATGGAACAACTCTGTCTGGCCTCTGTGGCACCCCAACTAAGAAAGATTAGACTTTCAGGAAAGTTCACCAGTAGAGGCCTTGGAGGCCCCAGGTTTAAGAAAATCTACTGGGGGGTGGGGGTATACCTGGCTGGCTCAGTCAGTAGAGTATGTAACTCTTGATCTTGGGGTCATGAGTTCAAGCCCCATGCTGGACATAGAGATCACTTAAAAAAAAAAAAAAGAAAAGAAAATCTACTGGGATACTTAGTGGACAGTCCTGACATTTACTCTCCTGTTGTATTTCAGTATTAGATCTTCAGAACTTCTGTCAGTCCCCAGGTAGCTGGTGCTGCTTAGTGTAAATCTAGTCTGATCTCTTATGGCAGAGAGTCTGAAAGCTCTGCTCCTTACCAGACATGAGGAAGGGAGTGGCAGCTGGAACCAGGAAAAGCACTCACTAACCCTTCCTTCATCCTACCCAGCAAATAGGGGGAAAGTTGTCTTCTTTTAATTCAACGCTTTCCTGTCCTGTTAGGATTCACCTTACCTTATTTTGTGTGTGTGTCAGGGCTGGAGGGAGTCTCACTAACAAGGACTAAAGCTGACGTCCTTAACCCCCAAGATTGTCTCTGGAGAATGATTATAATTTCAAAGAAATTAAAGTACACTGGAGGAAATAAGCATATATATTTAATTTGTAAAGAAGAAATGTAGAATATGCTTTTTTTTGTTTGTTTTTCCCTTTAGAAAATATCCTCTTTCATTCATGATTTTATTAATTTGGGTCCTTTCTCTTTTTTGTTTTTGAGAAGTCTGGCCAGGGATTTATCAATTTTACTAATTCTATCAAAGAACCAGCTCCTACTTTCATTAATCTGTTCTACTGTTCTTTTGGTTTCTAAGACAGAAGATCATAGGGGAAGGCAGGGAAAAATGAAACAAGACAAAACCAGAGAGGGATTCAAACCATAAGAGACTCTTAATCTCAGGAAATAAACTGAGGGTTTATGGAAGGGATGGGGTGGCTGGGTGATGGACATTGTGCTATGATGAGTGCTGTGAATTGTGTAAGACTGATCACTACTTGTACCCCTGAGGCAAATAATGCATTATACTTTAATTAAAACAAATTTAAAAAAAAGACTGAACTATATCTTTGCAGTTGTTTTACCTTACAGTAAACACATTCAAGAGATATGTTTCTTTGCTGAGACCTATATCCTTTTTTTGTGTGTTCTCTTTCTTCCTTTCTTTATTCTTCTCTTCTTATCTCCACTCTCTTGAGTTTTCCTGTTTCTTTTTTTTTTTTAATAAATTCTGGGGGCTATTTTGGATTTATTTATTTATCAGAGACAGAGAGAGAGATCATGAGCAGGAGGTAAAGATAGAGGGAGAAGCAGGCTTCCATCTGAGCAGGGAACCTGACACGGGACTCGATTCCAGGACCCTGGGATCATGACCTGAGCCGAAGGCAGGCACTAAAGAACTAAGCCACCCAGGCATCCAGATTTTCCTGTTTCTGAAGATAGACTCAGGAAAAGAAAGAAATAAAAAGGCTAGGTGTGTGCTGATACTTTTCGGACTTCCCGGATGTGTTTATGCGGTGGTAAAAATACAGAAGGATGTAAGTCTGAGCATGCCTAGATTAGTTGGCACAATTTCCCTTAAATAGTCTCAGTTTAATCTGAGAGGGATCACTGTACGAAAAATTCAGATCCCAGAAGGAAAAAAAAAAAAAGAAAACAAGAACAAAAAACAAAAAAACAAAAACGCCCATGACACCATCTCATGCTGGATTCACTAATGTCATCCATGAGTTTCAATAAAACAAGGCACTTTTAGGAAATGCTTTCTTAACAGTGTGAGTATCTGTGTGTGTATTTATTCACTGCAAGCTTTCTTGCCAGATTTTGAGTAGGTACCTGATTTCCTAGAATTGGCTGTGTTTTAAAGTAGTGTTAAGTTTCCCTTTACTTAGCTCTTTCACTTTTGCTTTACCCCAGGTGGAATCATAAGCATTTGGAGCTGAAAGGATCTTGGCCTCTCCTTTTACATGGACAGAAAATTAGAATGAGTGGCTTGCTTAAGCCTTTCCCAGCACCACATGGTACTCTTTTTTTTTTCCCCTTTACTCTGATTTTATACTTTAGGTAAAAATCCATACTATTCTATTGGTTTTTTTTTTTAAAGATTTTATTTATTTATTTGACAGATCACAAGTAGGCAGAGAGGCAGGCAGAGAGAGAGAAGGGAGGAAGCAGGCTCCCTGCTGAGCAGAGAGCCCGATGCGGGGCTCGATCCCAGGACCCTGGGATCATGACCTGAGCCAAAAGCAGAGGCTTTAACCCACTGAGCCACCCAGGTGCCCTATTCTATTAGTTGATTAAAGTTTAGATTGATATCTACACTAGAAACCATCTCAAGTATATTAAGCAAGACAATCATCCAGGAATAAAAAATACATTCAAGCACAATTAAGAACAGTGTCTCCCTCTCCATTAGACATGCTGTCAAAATATTTAATAACTGGCCAGAATGCAGGCACTGACTCATTGATTGGACGCGAGCTGTAAACATCTGGCTTAGCTGGGATCAGCCCTGGGGAGAATTCACTGTCTGGGGAAATGTCCTACATTAGTCTATTTCTAGTTGGCGTGGGTTTTGAGGCCTGGGGGGTTCACCAGGAGCTGTATTTTTGCAGGGTGTCT
This sequence comes from Mellivora capensis, assembly GCA_004024625.1. NCBI lineage: Eukaryota > Metazoa > Chordata > Mammalia > Carnivora > Mustelidae > Mellivora > Mellivora capensis. Next base: position 22,954 of record PISX010012190.1, on the reverse strand, counting down.
GTTTCTTGAGTAACAGTTTTGGGATTTCTCTGGCAGCCTATTTCCTTTAAAGTCTATTAGCCTCTGTCTATTTAAATTTACTCAACTCTATAGATCTTGATCAGTAATGGTTCTTGAATCAAGAGCTAAATCTGTCACATAGAAACAGGTTCTTTTTTGTTGTTGTTTAAGAGAGAGAGCACACACAAGCACACGTTAGAGCAGGGGAGAGGGCAGAGACACAGAGACAGAATCTCAAGCAGACTCCCCACTGAGCATGACTCCTGATGAGGAGCTCAATCTGACAACCCTGAGATCATGACCTGACCCAAAACCAGGAGACGGACCCTTAACTGACTGAGCCAGCCAGGCACCCCACACAGCAACAGGTTTGAATGTTTCATCCATTCTGTAAGTTTTCAGCATTCAACTTGACAGTGGGCCTTTTGACTGTGAAAAACTATAGCCAGAAGAACTACAGAACAGTTCACCTTCCCCTTGTCACAAGTTACATGTCATAGAATGGTTTTTACAGTGGAGGCAATTGACATCCTTGGCAATAAAAAGAACCCCAAAGCATGTATTTGGGGCTGTCCCTCTCTCAGTCTAATATGCAGGCACATTTCCTTCTATTGCTTCCCCTAACTTTAGCTTTGTGCAGAGATTCCAGCTTTTTAACTCTGCAAAACTCAAGTGCATCAGCCATTCTACCATATTGGATTTATGGCTGTAGGTAAAAATGTATCTTTCTTAGAAAAAATGTATTTTCTTTCCTGTCTGTTTCTCAGGCAGACCACATTTGATAAAAATTGGTTACCTGTATCACTTTATAGAAGTTGGTAAGAAGTTCTCAACACACCCTAATTTCCTGATATCTCTCCACTGAATCCCCCAAAATCAAGGCTTGGAATAAGCATATACTCTGATTTAAAAAAAAAAAAAGAGGGAAAATATTTGCAAAAGACATATCTGATAAGGAGTTGTTATCCAAAGTTTATAAAGAACTCTTAAATCAACACAAGAAAACAAACAACCTGTTGGAAAATGGGCAAAGACTGGACCTGACCCTTCACGAGAAGAGATGAGCAGAAAGCAAATAAGCATATGAGGTAGTCAACGTCACATGTTTTTGGGGAATTGGAAATTAAAATAACAATGAGATACCACTACCAAAATCCAAAACGCTGACAACACCAAATGCTGGTGAGGATGTGGAACAACAGGAACTCTCTCTCATTCATTGCTGGTGGGATCGCAAAATTGTACAGCCACTTTGGAAGACAGCTTGGCAGCTCCTTAGAAAACTAAACATGCTTTATCAGGCACACTCTTTAATACCCACCCAAATGAATTAAAAACTTATGTGCACACAAAATCCTGCACACAGAAGTTTACAGCCATTTTATTCATAATTGCCAAGACTTTGATGTAATCAAGATGACCTTCAGTAGGTGAATGGATGGGTAAATAAAATGGTACATCCCGAGAATGGGGTATTTATTATTCAAATATTAAAAAGAAATGAGCTATCAAGCCATTAAAAGACATAGAGGAAACTTAAGTGCATATTACTAAGTAAAGGAATCCAGGTGGAAAAGCCAACCACACTTACTGTATGATTCCAATTATATGATTTTCTGGAAAAGGCAAAAGAGTAGAGACAGTAAAAAGTGGTTACCAGGGGTTGGGAGGAGGGAAGGGGGAAGAGGTGGAGCACAGGGGATTTTTAGGGCAGTGAAACTATTCTCCATGATATTACAATAGTGGTTACATGCCATTATACATTTGCCTTAATTCATAGAACCTGTTGCTATGTAACAGAATGAATTTTGAGGTAAAATACAGACTTTGGGTAATAAGGATGTGCCAATACAGGCTTATCAATTATAACAAGTGAACCAGAATGGTGTAGGATATTGTTAGTGTGGGAATTTGTGCATGTGTGAGGGCAGGAGATACATAAGAACTCTCTCTACTTTCTGCTCAGTTTTGCTGTGAATCTAAAACATCTTTGCAAAAATAAAGTCTACTTTTAAAAAAATGGCACCAGTTTAACTAGTTGTTTTTGCTCTCACCTATCAGGGATCATTCCTTCTCAGCCAGGATAGGAGAGTTTTCACTGTCCTGTGATCCATGTTGTCTCCCACAAGCCCATAATTTAGGGTCTGTTTCATGTAAAACCTCATTTTCATAGACTAATTTTTAGAGTAGTTAAGACCTTTCAAGCCATTCAGAAATCCAACTCAAACTGACTCAATCAGAAATGAGAATGTATTGACTATGTCACTGGAAAGTATAGGAACCAGACTGCATTTGGGCATAACTAAAACCAAGGGCTTAGAGATGTAGTCAGACCTCTCTCTGTCTATGTCTCTGTCTGTCTCTGTCTCTCTCCACTTCCAGCCTCATGGTGACCTCAATCTCATGAGGGCTGGCTCTCTCCAAGAGGGGACCATATGGATACCAGCATCTCTAGACTCATACTACACTGGTTAAGCAACACTTAGAAGAAAAGAATGACCATTTCTCAGAAAAAAAAAAAATCATGAGTGTATCAGTTTCTGTTTTGCTCTGAATGAGGCTGAAAGATAAAGAAAGGTAGTAATTCTCTTTTCATGGTTAGGATGAGTTTCACTTACGATGTTCAGGCACGTGAATATTTCAAACCTTTGGCACTCTGAATCATTCACCAAGACATCACCTTTTCGATGCAGGCAAAATGATACATAGATAGAAAAATCTAGTCACTATTTTATATGAGGGGGAAAGTTTGGGGTGATTGAAGTCCTTCAAAGAGTGGAAAAATCCATTGCATGTGATTGATCATTCATAAGGCAGGTTTGAAATGAAGTCAATATGTCCAAAATGGTATTTGATGGTTTTGCATTCCATATTATAGTTGATCAACAAAAGATTTATTCCTGTGGAATGAGAAACCCATTCATAATGTCAATTTTGTACCATCTGGGGGAGTTTGAATTAATGAGATATATAGGCCCTTGAGTATAACTAAAATCTTTATCCCATTCGAGAAGAAATAGCATCATTGTAGTATAAAGCAAAATTAGTTACACGACCAGCTCATTCACAGTTAAATTCCTTGTCAACTAAAATTACATAACTGATTTTTTTCCCTTCTGATTTATTTTAATACAGTTTGATTACCAAGAGGAAGCAAGCTTCCTTTTTAAGTTTAATTCAAATTCTATTCCAGGAACAAACAGAAGCCATTTCCTTTTATATATATATATATATATATATATATATATACACTTTTTTTTTTTTTTTAAGTATCACTTTTGCTGCTTTGTGGTTTGGCTGAGAAGTAACTCAAGGTAGAAGAAGGCTGGTGAGTTTTTGTTTCTATTCTTCAGTGACTTCTTTTTAGAAGTTCTTCAGATAATAGAGAGCATGTAGTTAATATAATTTTCATTTATTTGCAATAATAAAATTTTATGAGGATTCATCCACCACAAAAATATAAAATAAAGTCTCATTGCTCTCTGTATATGATTATTTTACATGATGTTCGACATACCAAACCCTGTGGTCTATATCCTTCTTATGGCCCTTGTTTCTTTTTACCCATTTTGTCACGCTTTTATGTTCACTGATTCTTCTTCTTCATTGAAAGCTGGACATGACAGACTTCATTGAATCTGTACTCACAACTGGGGCAAAGTGAAACAGAGGCTACATCTGAACAATGGTCAAAACAGAAATAGAAAAGAACTGAAAAATGAGCACATGTGAACTAAGGAAAGAAAGGAGTAAACTGAGTAGCTTATTACACGTGTAGTTACATAGTAATTACACAGTAATTACATGGGGAATGTTATTTCTAGAGATAGATGTGTGTGTGTATCTATCTATCTATCTATATTTCTTTTAAAAGTAATTTCAAGGTCAAACAACTTCCTCAAGATCAACCAGCTTGTGAGTGGTATTTTGTTTGACACCAGAGGAGTTCCATTACCATCCAGCCTCAGGAAGAACAATCTTGCAAACAAAATTAGTTCACCTTATTTAAATCTCTCTGGAATATCTTTTGTGCATTCTATGCATTCTGATTTATTCCGCCTCCTTAGAAGGTGATTTCTCTAGTAAAGTGGATTGGGGGCCAGAAGCACCATTATTTGGCTAACCTATTTCTTTAGACCAGGAAGAATGAATCGTCTTGCTCAATAACCCAAAAGGCAGACATCCTGAGAACCCTTAAGTATAATGCAAAGGCTAGCGGGGAGCAGCTCATAAAAATGTAAAAGGTCATGCAAATATCATTATCCATTTATAATTTTTTCTTGCCCAGGCACCCTCGAAGGAACAAGTTGTGAAATTCAATGTTACAGACTGCAGGTAGGGAAGGGGACATTTGAGGCCTTTTGTTTTTAAGTCCAAAGTAAAGAGCAATGACCTGTTGAAATGATATAATGGAACAAGGCCTGCAACAGAGAGGCCATAGGAACAGGAGGCAGCCAGGGAACCAGGAAACAAAGAGGGACTGTTTAAACCCAAGTGTGGCCTTAGTACCAGTCACAGGAGACACATGGATCTACCATGCTTTGCCATTATGATGATATCAATAATAGCCATGTTAATAATGCCTTATCAGAGGTTTTTTCTGATATATTGTTTCATATTTTCAAAACAACATTGCAAGGTTAGTATCAGCATTTCAGAGCAAGCTTCAGTGAAGTGGAGAAAGGCAAAGCAACCCAGCAAAAATAGCCGAGTGAGATCCCACCCAGGTCCTGGGCTGTTTGATTCCTAAGTCTCTGCTCTTTATCCAGCTATGCAAAGAGAACACACATGTTAAAGGTGTAGTCTTTTACTTAGTACATAATAGGGCACTCCATAAATGTTAGGTCTCTTCTCCCTGCCTGTGACTTGCCTGTTGGAAAGAACTTCTGGTCTTGTTTTACTCTTGGGTCTGCTGGTCCGCTGTGTATATTAGTATCTTATTGTTGCTACAGATTCAATGGTTTAAAACCACAGAAATTTATCATCTTACATTTCTGGAGGTCAGAAGTTCAAAATCAGTCTCACTGGCCTAAAATCAAGACGGTGACAAGACCGCTTCCTTCTTGAGGCTGTAGGAGAGAATCTGTTGCTTTCTTCAGCTTCTAGAAGCCGCCTGCATTCTTTGGCTCGTGGCCTCACATTGCCTCTTCTTATTCTCCCCTTGCTTCCGTCAGTCTGTCATCAGGACTCCTCCCTCCTGCCTCTCTCTCGTTAAGCCCTGATTGCACTGGATCCACCCAGATAATCCAGGATATTCTCCTTAACTCAAGATCCTTCTTTTTTTTTTTTTAAAGATTTTATTTATTTATTTGACAAACAGAGATCACAAGTAGGCAGAGAGACAGGCAGAGAGAGAGGGGGAAGCAGGTTCCCCGCTGAGCAGAGAGCCCGATGTGAGGCTCGATTCCAGGACCCTGGGATCATGACCTGAGCCGAAGGCAGAGGCTTTAACCCACTGAGCCACCCAGGCGCCCCCAAGATCCTTCATATCCTTTAATCCCACCTGCAAAATCCCTTTTGCCTCGAAAAGTAACACAGTCACTGTTTTGGGACATTAGAACATGAACATCTTTGAGGGGTCATTTTTAGCCCATCACACCATCTCTTTCTGTTTCACCTTTCACTGGATGATCAGGGTCTGCTCAGGGTACAATACGAGTGGAGTCAAGGCTAAAAACCAGGTCAGGTCACCCAGGAAACCAGTGCCATGATATGAGGTCACTGAGAGCAGACAACATGCACACCAAGTTCAAAGGGGTACAGTGTTGAATAGCAAGAGGAGAGAACATATGCAAAGGACCCAGCCCCTTGCAACGTGCGAGGCCCCCAGGGCCAGCTATTTCATGCCCCTGAAGACCTGCCTCCAACCCCACATCTGTGAGGTCTGGCATTCAGAAAGCTGGAGGTGTGCTTGGTGCACGGACTCAGGTGTGTAGGCAGAACAGAGGAGGACACACTAAGTCTGAAAGCAAGTCCCATGCAGGGCAGTAAGCCCAGTACAGGTGCAGGGATTCCCTATCTCTTGGTAAGAAAGTATTCCAGGCCCGAGGTCCATTCTTCTATGGCCAAGCAGGGACCTAAGGACTGCATGCACCACACTGCCTTTCCCAACACTTTTTATTTTTTAACCCCATCCCCCTTCCCTAGTTTGGGAGCTATAACCAAGAAGCATAGGAATTGCTTTAATTCCTACCCCACCCTCAAATCCATCTACAACTCTCAGATATCTGTTTTTTTTTCCCCCCTCAAGGAACATTCTCCCAAGTGTTCCTCTTCTTCTTGCCTGCTCTTCACAGCCAGGGTTGTTGCTAAGGGTGTCATACCCTGCAACCTCCCAGATGGACATCTCCAGCCCAGAGTTCCCAAAGCGATCGTATGTTCAGGTTGTGAACGATACAGCCCTGGGGGGTGCCATTCATATGGTAGATACTGTAGGTTTGTATATTTTTTACATCAATTTTCAAACAGATGGAAGTGTCTTGAGAAAAAGGATCCTTTTCAAATCTGCACAAGGGTGTGGTGCTGGCAGGCAGAGGCTCTGCTCTGCCCTGAGAAGAAGGAAAAGCAGCTCAGGCGGGAGGGGAGCAGGGGAAGGAAAACCTCATCACAAAGAAAGATAGTTCCTTCCCTGCTTGCTCAAGGGACTAGGCTGAAGGATGTTTAAAAAAACAAAGCAAAACAAAACAAAAAAACAAAACCACAATGATCACTTGAAGATACCAAGTAGATGGGAAGTTAAGCCACTCCCTATTCTGAAATTTTGAGTTGAAGACCTCCATTTTAACAGTATTTTGCAATATGTCTTAGTCTTGGGAGATTTGGGACGATTCCTATCAAAATCCAGGAGAAGTGATTGCAGGATGAGAAACAGTGATAAGCTAAAGTCTTGCTTATATATTTTTGCTTCCTTTTTACCCCCCAAGGCTGCCTTAACTGGGTTCTAATCCTGCACTATATTTAGTTCAAAAACCTCTGTCATCTGAAGGAGGGGGAAAAATGGGCTTTTTGTCTGCACATCTATCAGCCTAACTTCTGTGTTATTCTACCTCATGTATTTTCTTTAAGATTTGTAAAGAGAATAGTGTCCAGCTTGCATCCCTAGGCAAAAACTACCTGCTATGGACATACCTAGTGCCCAAATTAGAAAGGAACCCCACCTACGTTCATGTGTGCCGGACCATTATGGTCCCCAATTTAAAATATTTTAAATTTTGGAACAGATAAACAGGAATGACTTCAAAAGGTAGTTTTCCTTTGATAGATTTTGAAATATCTAAGAAAATCATGGAAAATGATCTTGCCTAGATTTGTGGGTGGTGTGTGTATGTGTGCGTGTGTATTTAGGGGAGGTAAGTCTTACTACCAAATACCTCAGACCTCACTGAGGACCTTGAGAAGAAATCTCGGTGGGCATCTCCTCTACCACCTATAAAATCCCTCTGGAAAATGTCTCCCAAGACTGTACTCTGGTCTCCACCCAACTCCATCCTTGATAGGAGCCTTAATCTCCTATTCAGTTGGGCTTCTTTCCTCCTCCACCTTCTAAATCCTCTAGACTCTCCCTGTTCTGAATACTGAAGAGCTTTCCAGTCAACCATCCCAAGATGCCAGAATCGCACCCATCAGGTTGCTTCATAATAAGACAGCCTTTGAGATCTTATCCTACACTCCCAAAACCCTTAGGAAGACACAATCTTAGAAATAATGGACTCATTATCTGGGACATTTTATCTTCATAGCTGGAAATTAGGAATAGTCAACACAAAGTAGGTGTATCCTCAGAATAAGCCTAGATTGTAAACAGCAGAAAATAGAGCAATTGGTTTTCTCAAAGAATTTGAATCTAGTAGGAAGCATTGATACTGAAATTTGAATAAATATAACTGGAAGCAACTTTGCCCTTAAATGTGAAGCAATCTTTGTTTTCCAGATTCAAAAGATCTTTCTGCAAGAGCCTAGGCAAAAAAATAACATATTTTATGATTATCAAATAGTAAAAAGCAGAATTGCTTTGCCCAGCTAGAACTCATGCATTACACGAGTAATCTAATCTTACACACACCATTCATTTAGTAACCTGATGAATCAGAAGATGGCTTAAGTGAAACTGACACAGAACTTTGGAGACTCAGTGACTGACTTCTTCCCTCCTGTCTCAAGAGCCTTTTGTTCTCTGAAAAAGAAACTAAAAGCTTCTAAAATCAGGAAATGGGCACCTGTAAGACTATTAACAACCTCAACTGAAAAGGGACAGAAACAATCATACATTGGATAAGTGTTTCTGTCACATGTAGAAATGAGCACGAGTGACTTTAGGCCAGAATAAGTCAACTATATATCCATAGTGAGGCGTATTCTAAGGATAGAAAGGACTGAAAGAAACCCTGAACTTTGTCCTCTCATCTTATTGTTTGGATTGATGGCTTAAGTGTTTGGGAATTATTTTCCTTTGCTTGTTAGGTAAAATGGACAGTATTCTTTTGTTAGAAAATCAAGATTTTTCAGCACAAGAGAAATGGAGGTACCATTATAGGAAGTAATTTCAGTCAGAACACAGTGTTAGAAATATCAATACAAACTCATGCCTTGAGAGAGAAAAAAATACATCTTTTTGGGACTATCCACTAAAATTGCTTAGTAATAGTGGCATCCCAGAGAGGACACACTTAATATGTATGCTTAGCACACATATTATGGTTTGTAATTCCATCTTTCTACAAAAACAAACCAGGACTCCTTGGAAAAAGAGTCAACTCCACCTAAGAAGGTACAGGAGGCAGAAAATGGGAAAGGTTTCAAAAATTAATCTGCATAGGTGGTTTTATTTTTTCTTTTTTGAGAGATTGATTGATTTAGAGAATAAGTGGAAGAGGGGCAGAGAGAGAGAAAATCTCAAGCAGACTCCTCGCTGAGTGTGGAGGCCAACGTGGGACTGGATCTCATGACCCGGAGATCATGACAAGTGCCAAAACCAAGAGAAGGACGCTCAACCAACTCAGCTACTCAGGTGGCTCTCCAAAATTTTTTTTCATTTTGATGGCAATTCAGTCTTGCAAAGCAGTTGCAAGATTGCTACCAAGGTTCCCAAATGCTCTTCATCCAGATTTCCCAAATGTTAACATTTCAGTGTCTTTGCTTTGTTTTTATCTCTATCAATATATTTTCCGAAAAATTTGAAAATAAGTTGCAGGCATGATACCCCCTTGCCACTAAATGCTTTAGTACATTCTTTAATATAACTGCACAACAATGAACATTTAACTGTTAACAGGAAATTAACATTGATACAATTCCATTATTTAATACATAGATCTTATTCAGAGATGCCCTTTTACTACAATAATGTTCTTTATAATAAATGAAAACATTAGGTCATGCATTGCATTCAATTATCATGTCTTTTAAGTCTCCATTAATCTGGAGCAGTTCCTCAGACTTTCTGTGTTTTAGGACATCACCATTTTTAAAGCATATAAACCAGTTGTCTTGTAGAATGTCCCTCAGTTTGGGTTTGTCTGATGTTGCCTCACCGTTAGATTCAACGTGTTTGTCTTGGGCAGGAATCACTCAAGTGTTGCTCTGTCTTCTCAGTGCGTCATACCAGAAGACACATGGTGTTGATCTGTCCCTTACGGATGAGGTGAATTTTGGCCAGTTGGTTGAAGTGGTGTGGTAGAGATTCATTTCTGTATATCTCTTCATTACTTTCAACTCGCTTTAATGGGGCTTACGACGCCTGGGTGGCTCAGTTGGTTAAGCGGCTGCCTTCGGCTCAGGTCATGATCCCGGCATCCTGGGATCGAGTCCCACATCGGGCTCCTTGCTCGGCGGGGAGCCTGCTTCTCCCTCTGCCTCTGCCTGCCACTCTGTCCTCCTGTGCTCGCTCTCTCTCTCTCCCTCTCTCTCTGACAAATAAATAAATTTTTAAAAAAATTTTAATGGGGCTTATGGAGAAGACAACGAATTCATATTTGTTAGGAACTTAAAGTAAAAAATTAGAAAGTATTCCAGCAGAGATTATAGATGAGAAAGTATTACATAAACTGGAAAATCACTTAAATTAATATAAAAGTTTATTGTTACTTTTAGCAATGATTTCACTATAACATTTCCCAGGAAAAGTGATTTAATTTGTAAAAAAGCTAAGACTCTCATCTTTTTCACCTGCATTTTGTCAGGGGAAACAATCACATGAAAGTAAATCAATCCAAAGTCCCAATGAAGAATAACTTCTGTTTTTCTTCAGAGTCTTATGATCTCAGCTCATTTGACTACTCCTTGGATAAACTACTTACAGTCTCTGAGTTTTAAATTTTTCCTTCTATGAGAGAGAGAAACAGAAAGAGCGGGGAGAAAGGAGAGGGAGGAAGGGGGGGAGAGAAAGAGAGAGAGGAAGAGAGAAGGGAAGGGAGAGAAACCACTCCAGTTGCAGAAGAGTTGGGAAGAATAGATATAAAATGCAATACACTTGGCCTAATGCATAATGCTCGGCAAAGTCAGCATAAACAAGAAGACAAATTACTGTGAAAGTGGTCTGCATCAGTATTCCCTATGGAACCCCATGAGGAAGGTGGGATGAGTATTTATTATTATGTCCATTTTAGATATGGTCACTGTCTCCAAGATCACAAAAACCAAGCCAGAAGTGGGACTGGTACATGCTCTGGGATTACTATTTATCACTCTTTCTTCTATATATGGCCGTAACCTTGCATTTGCTGCTTGGAGAACTCATTTTATGCTTAAATGCATATACAGTTTTGCTTGCATTTCTTGAAGATTCTGCTCAGACCAAAATGTAATCATGCAAAAGATAATAATAGCCTCTGTTTAATATCACTGAAGTCATTTTGTTCTCTTATCTTTTGTGTTAAAAGAAAGTCCCCAGTAGCATGAAAGGTGACCTGCGTGTGACTGCAAAACAAAGTTATCTATCACTGTCATAGGCACCAGCATTAAACATTTCTCTAATTTGAATTCAAGGGCATTCTCACCAGTCATGCTGGCAGAATGCAAAGCAACATTTCTTTTACCCAGCACAACCTCCACTTGACCGACGACCATAAAAAAAGTATGATTCATTCCGTTGAAAATATATTACCTTGAAACCCCCCCTGGAGAGACCAATAAGTCTGTCTCTGTGGCATTCTGTTTACTAATTGCAAGTTCACTTTAATCAAACAGTTTCTCAGATCTAGATCTTTAACTTATGAATACAATTGCTAAAATGTCAAGAACAGTTTATTACTTTTCTTTAGTTGGCCATTTTTTTTGGTTGGTGTTTTATAATCCAGAAATCAAAAGGAATCAGAACATTGCCAAATAAACAACTTAAATTGCTTAATAGTTTGAAAAAGGCCCAATTAGTAGGAAAGAATGCCAATAGGAGGTTTCCAAGGCAGGGTCTGTTCTCAGAAATGTCCTTGTCTCGGGGAATCCAGGAGCAGGGCAGCAAATCTGGCCAGGCATCACCACCTTACTCCTACTCCTGGACTGCATCCTTCCTCCCACCCTCCTTTCTAGGTTTCTCTCTGCTTTCTGTTTCCCGACTCCTACATTTTCTGTAGAAACCATGTAACATGAATTTTAAAAGGAAAAGGTTGGGGCACCTAGGTGGCTCAGTGGGTTGGGCCTCTGCCTTTGGCTCAGGTCATGGTCTCAAGGTCCTGGAATCGAGCCCTGTTTTTGAGCTCTCTGCTCGGCGGGGAGCCTGCTTCCTCCCTCTCACTCTGCCTGCCTCTCTGCCTACTTGTGATCTCTGTCAAATAAATAAATAAAATATTAAAAAAAAATAAAATGAAAAGGTTAATGCTGACAAATCTTAAAATAACTTTTGAGAAAAACCCTCTTTGTCCTTCTTCTTAAATGTAAATGCAGATTATACTGTGGTTGTTATTTTTCCTTCTTATTTAGCAACACAGGACCTTTAGCATCAGGATTCCGGATTAACTCATACTGACTTGGTTTTCATCACCAAGGGTAGCCTGTGGCCAAACTGTAAAATGGGTAAAGTTTTACTTCTTTTCCTCCCTCTCACAAATATGTTTTTGATTTGCCCCTGATGATTCTAGGTTTTCAGGTTGTATCGATTTTTTTTCAGTCAATAGTGTAAAGCACTCTGACAAACTCACCCCAGAACCAGGAAGCCTAGAGAGTTCCAAATAAGATGAATCATAAGAGACCCACACTGAAACACATTATAATTAAATTGCCAAAAGTTAAAACAAGAGAATCTTAAAAGCAGTGAGAGGAAAAGCAACTTGTTATGTACCAGGGAACCCATGAGGCTATCAGCCGATTCTTCAGCAGAAATGACAGGCCAGAAGGGAGTAGTACAATATATTCAGCATGCTGGAAGAAAAAAAGCCTGCCAACCAGGAATACTACTCACAGCAAAACTATTCTTCAAAAATGAAGAAGAGATAAACACCTTCTCAGACACATGAAAGCTGAGGGAATGCATCACCACAAGAGCTGCCTTACAAAAAATGCTCAAGGGAGGTCTCCAAGTTTAAATGAGAAGTTGTTAAACAGCAAGATCAGGACATGTGAACCTACTGAGATGGGGTGGGGGTGTGGGCACACAGAGGAAATACCATGTGAAGACACGTGGAGAAGGCAGGCAACTGGAAGCCAAGGAGAGAGCCCTCAGAGGAAACCAAACCTGCCAACACCTTCCTCTTTGAGTTCCAGGCTCCAGAGCAGAGAGAACATAAGTTTCTGTTGCTTGAGTTCCCTAATCCATGGTGCTTTGCTATGGTAGTCCTTGTGAACTAATATGGGAGTCTACCCCGACCCCCAACTCACCATGTGACTTAGTGGGACCCTTCTCCTCTCTGGGCTCCAGTTTCCACATCTGAAAAGGACAGGTTGGGCTAGATGGTATATGATGCTCCATTCTGGTTTTGCGGTAAACTGTTCCAGAATGTCTTTAATTTTTATGTGGTAGATTTTACTGTGAGAGGATAATCGCTCGGACAGATGGGTTTTTGTTTTTTAACCTAACTAGTCTCTAAAAGCCAGCAGTGGTGGAGGGTGGGGTAGGGGGGGTTCTGAGGAGGTATGGGAAATCCCTCAGTACATCTGTATTCCTTTGCTAGGGCTGCCATAACAGAGCACCACAGACTGGGGGCCTCAAGAGCAGACATTTATTGTCTTGCCATTCTCCAGGCAGGAAGCCTGAAATGAAGATGTCAGCAAGATAGGCTCCTTCCGAGGGCTGTGAGGGAGAATGTGTTCCCGCTTCTCCCCTAGCTTCTGGTGGTTTGCTGGCAATCTTTGGCATCCTTGGTGTAGAGGAGTGTCACCCTGATCTCTGCCTTCATCTTCCTCGGCGTTCTTCTGCGTGCACATTTGTGACCACATTCCACCAACTAGTCCTGTTGGATTCAGGCCCACCCTCATGACCTTTCACTTAATTACCCCTGCAAAGACTTGTCTTCAAATAAGGCCGCATTCTAAGATGATGGGGGTTAAAACTCCACTGTAAAAATGTAGGGGGACATAACTCAACCTTACCTCCCACCTGCTTACCTCCCACCTACCAAAGAAAATATCACAGAGAACCCCATGGTTTGTCTCCCACCCACATGTTTATCGTGGGTTTTCCTGCCTGCTCTTCTCTACCTAGTACCTGATTTTCTCTCTCTGGCTGTTCTAGAGTCAACAGTTTGGAGAATCTCTTTGGTAACTAACTTCATTTTCCAGGAGAGGCTACAACAGTGCGGCTGCATGTTCTTCGAGCCTTCCTCGGATCCACATTCTCCAGCCCATGGATGTGCCCATTTTCAAACCCATCCAGGCCAAGAATCAGTCAAAACCCTAGATCACTTCTGGCCATTCATCTAAGATGGAAGGGTGAACAAAAAGATCCTCACAGATCCTGAGGTAGCAGATTTAAAATGGCCTCTAAACCAATAAGCAGAAGTGGAAAAAAAGACAATAGGTCAAGGAGAACCCCTAAAATCTATAAAAACATTTATTTTGCTCTATCCCATCTCCTTCCCAGCGTGCTGCTCTCATGCTCTTAGAAGCTTGGGTGGCTTGGTTTTACACGTCAAGGGCAGACTCCTTGCTTTTATAAACACAGAAGAAACATCAGCCAGGTCCGGGCAAGAAAACCAAGTCACATTCTCTCAACTGTTTGGAAGCCCTGGCTTAAGAATTAATTCACTCCACAGGGAAAGCACAATTGTCACTTGCCATTTAAGGATGTTGGTTCATTGAAGGATAGGAATTAAATAACAGATATAAAAAAGACTATTACTTCAAAACATAGAAGAGACCCCATAGAAATGTCCCATAGATGCTCAGTATACAAAAGCACAATTAGAAATGGTATTTTCTGGAGCCAGCACTGATGTTGCCATGGTAAGAACAATTTTTTTTTTTTCAGTTACCTAGAGAAAGAATAGAGTATCAGAAACATGGGCAGGCTGTTGGTTTCTAAACACTAGCACAGCAATTTTTTTTCTTTCTGAAAAAGGAAATTTAATGGAAACTAAAACCTATCCTAGACCACGACTCCCCACAAGGGTTCCCTAAAAGAGGACCTTGAAACATGTTTGCTTGGGAGGGAGGAGCGCCTGCATTGTGTAAAACACCAGTGAGGGAGCAGCGGGATTTTTTTCAGTATGGCCTGAGGAGATGGAGATAACATCACCTCTCTTTCAGGGTTGTTGCTTGGGTGGGCAGTCATCAGGGATCTTTCCCCTGGCCCCTGTGTCTGTTATGTGCCATGTTTCATGCTGAGCAAAGCCGGACTCAGAGTGTAAAGCCTCTCAGCAATTTGAGTGACTGAATAGAATTCACGTGCATAAAACTATTCTAGGCTTTCTGCAGATGTTAGAAGGGAAATGAAGATCAGTTTGAATTGCACAACTCTTCCTTCTCCCCGTCGCCATGAAAAAAAGAACAAACTCTCTTAAATATTGCTACTTATTTCTTCGGCTGTTTTAGCCACCAAAGGCTTCTCTTTGGTGGCCTCTTTCCACTCCTGGCCCAGGCTCATGGGCCACTCTTTCTCCTAAAATCTCATCCCCATTGTTTCTCACCCTCCCCCCCATTTTGTTGAAGAATTCAGTTCTTTAATCCTACACCCAATGTTGCACAATCCAAGCCATCAGAGTTGGATGGGTTCAGCAAAAGTCCTGGGTTACATCAGGGCGAGGAATGTGAAAGACCTTGCTCCTGCCCAGCATAAATCAGGTCAACCAGAGTGTAGTATTAGATAACTCTTCTCCGAAAACCATGCCCTTGAAATTCAGCCCCTTTCTACTTCAGCTGTGTCCCTTCCCCGCATTGTTCCCTGAAGTTCCAAGAATCAAAGACTCCTGAAAGCTTAAAGCTGGAAAAACTTTGGGGACCAAACTTCACCTTCCCACTTTACAGAGAAGATCATTACAGCCCAGAGAATGCGAACTTACCTGCCCAAGGTCACACTGAAATTATAGTGATGAAATTGGGATGATAACCCAGATCTCTCAGGTCCTCACATCACCTGATGCTTTTTCTGAAGCATCAGTAATATTCAAGATGTTTTTGACCATAAACTACGGTTGGAAATACATTTTACATTAGACCCTTGAATGACCATACATATGTAAATATATGATATATGATATTACTACATATTTTCTATTCTGTTGTGTTCAATTTCACTTTGTAAAATATTAGTCATAACTCTCTAACTTGATTTCAGGCCCCAGTAATGGGTTGTAACAAAGGGCTTGAAAAATGCTGTACTATAACCCACTGTTGATGTCATTTGAAATCAGGGAGGGTTCCATAGAAAATGTAATTCTTGGTTTGGAACTCAACATATAAGCAGAATAAAGTGAGATAAGTAGATGAGATAGAGCAAGGATCAGGAAATGTGGTTAATAGCAGGTATGTGAATAGACAGACTTGAATAAATTATTTGAAGAAATGAAGGTAATAATTTAGGAACCAACACATGGTAAATTCTGGTAGAAGTGTATTGGTGAGGGGCGCCTGGGTGGCTCAGTGGGTTAAAGCCTCTGCCTTCGGCTCAGGTCGTGATCCCGGGGTCCTGGGATCGAGCCCCTCATTGGGCTCTCTGCTCAGCGGGGAGCCTGCTTCCTCCTCTCTCTCTGCCTGCCTCTCTGCCTGCTTGTGATCTCTGTCTGTCAAATAAATAAAAATCTTAAAAAAAAAAAGAGAATTAATAAGATTTAATAATAATTAAATAAGATTTAATAAGATAAGAATTAATAAGAGGTGGAGGGAATACTTATGATCAGTTCAAAAGTAAAACTATTTTAAACTATAGAGAAAATTCTTAGTTGTACAAACTATGTACAAGTATGTGAAAATGAGATGAGTTACAACCACAAGATTTCATAGTTCGCAGTGATTCACAAACTACTGACTACTTCTTTCCTGTCCTCACTGGCTTTGCCTGAAAATCAGCTTCCATCTTCCTCATTTTCTCCCCATTCTAGATAGAGCTATTTTCTCTCAGTTGCCTGTATCTCTAGGGATGAGGGTTCTTTAATGACAAGGACCTAGAAGTATCCGTCTTCCTTCCTTCCTTCCTTTTCTTTCTTTCTCTCTCTCTTTTTAAAGATTTTATTTATTTATTTGACAGAACAAGAGAGAGCAAGCACTGGGAGAGGGAGTGAGAGAGGGAGAAGCAGGCTCCCCGCTGAGCAAGGAGTCCAATGTGAGGCTCGATCCCTGGACCCCAGGATCATGACCCAGGCGGAAGGCAGACGCTTAACTGACTGAGCGGCCCAGGCGCCCCAGGAGCATCTTTCCTGGTTCCAACCTCGCTCTCTAGCTGTGTGTATTCGCACCCATGACTATCAGACACCTCCCATAGAAATTCCCAGCCAGGCCTTACCATTAGCTCTGCACCCTCAAGCCTCCAACTCCTCTACCTGTACAGAGCCTTCAGTCTGAAGCCTCGTTCTTTCTACAGTCTGTAGATTTGCTCCGCTACTGTCTTCAGTCGTTCCCAATGGGCTACTTACACCCCCGACTCCTCACTCTCATTTAATCTGTGCATTTAACGCTTCTTTCCTTGCGCTTCCAGAATTCATGAAAGGACTAAGTTCTTCCAGAGCTCACTCCTCCATTCTTGATCCAGACATTAACTGCTCAGCTCAGACTCCATTTTGGTTCTTTCTAGGGACAACAGCATAGAGATCCCTGCAGCAGCGACCCTCAGAACGACAGAATGTCTCAGAATGACAGAATCCTAGAACCAGACAAGGAGTAGAGAAAGAGCAGAGGGACAACAGAACGAAAGCCCGGAGACTCAGGGCACTGGGACTGTACATGGGTTAAGTGCCCGACTCTTGGTTTCAGCAACTCCTCTCAGTGCGACAGTCTGAACAGTGCCTATAGGCAGAACGCAGGAGATCACTGGACTCTCCTTATTTGTTTTTTGTTTTTGCTTTTATTTTTGTCTCAGGGACCGCCACAAGTGCCTGGTGCTCAACATCTGAAAACAGTCATTGCATACATACACGCAGTTGTTAATGGTGGGAAGACTGGTTCAGTACTGCGTGTCCCATAGCGGCTGGCATAGGAAGTTATGTTAGGAATTTAAATCTACACTCAACCTTAATTGAGAACACACTCTCGGGCTTTATAGTGACTTTTAAAAAGGCTACTCCACGTGTTTCTACTATCTCTCTCTTTTTTTCCCCCTACTATCTCTTTTTTAGGTCAACAACAGAGGCCTGGTTAGTTAGTGTAATTACCGTCTAGAAATGATTTATTCTTTGGTGACATGAGGGGTGGTCAAGATGTTCAGGCTCTCTGGGGATTTTGTGTCAGCATTTCTGTGCCTGAACAACATCTAAGTATCTAGTAAACCTGAGCCTAGTAATTCACACCTTTGTAATGGTCCTGGAGGCTGAGGATTTCAACATACTCCTGTCGCCATCAGATTTCCCCAAGGATTGTTGTTAATTGACTCTAACTAGGAAGTCAGTTGAATTCTACTGCTAGAATTTATTACTTTTTCTGAAGTGTGTCTTCCATGAGAGATATGGGTTGGGCATGTGATAGGACAGAATTTGGATTTAATCAAGTGAACAAGGGCAGTGGTAATGGCCACTGCTCACAAGTGTGTGTTTGTGTAGCAGGATGCTGTGTGGCCCTTGACTTCCCTGTTGTCTGAAGGCTAGGTTGTGAGAGGAGGAGAATTCTAGCTCTTAAGTCCTTCTAAATGTTGGTGGTGACCAAAAAGAATCTGATTCCTATAAACCATCAAATAAGCTAAAGTCAGTTCACAATATCCATTAGAACGTTGAACAGTTGGAAGTTTTCACCTTTACTCGGATCCCCTGGGCTCTGTGAATTCTAGAGGTATCAACATGACAGCAGCATTATTTTCTTTTATTATGATTTTGTTCTGGATAGAACTGAGAGGATATGTAGGGGTGACAGAGATCCATGACTAATTTCCAGGCAGGCACACTGAACAAGTTTTCACTAGTTTCATTTCCTCTAGCCATTCTCCCTTGCTTGAGGGAGCACCATCAAAGAAGCAGACGTCTCATCATCTGTATACTGAGAGGAAGTCACGCTTCATCTTGACTTTATTTGGAGTTCTTGCCTCAGATATAATCCTTCACTTAACTATCTTGTGCTCTCCAATCCACAAGACCCATTTTTTAAAAAATAACATTCATTTTAAACAATCTTTGGGAATGCCTGACGTGATTTTTTTTTTTTTTTTAGTAGCTGGTGATAGTTGCTGCAGAAATCTGAGGTGGGTGAGGGTCCACATGACCTTGCTACCAGGCTGTGATGCAAGCGAGTCTCAGATTTGAGCCAATCCACCTATCTTATATACCTTTAATTTCCCCAGTGAGAAGTCATTCCTATCATGTGTCAGGCTAATCAGCCATTATTTTTACCCATAAAATTTCCTAATTTTTATTTTCCTAATTTCCTAATTTTATTTTTACCCATAAAAATTCCTACTATTTGCTATGCCAATTAGCAAACCAGGGTGTTTTCGAGGTACATATAATAGAGACATTTTAAATAGAGAGTTCTGTAGTTCAGAATGCTGGATGGCCCCCTGAAATGTGCATCTTTCTTTTAGGGCCACGGACTGAGTCCATAATGAAGTATTGTCACGTCAGTTATAGCTTTCTTAGCACATCTTCAGACTTGATCACAAGGACTTCCATTGTAAAAGCCAGTGTTAAATAAAACTCAATGTGTCTGGGGCTCTTTAAACATTAATACACCATGTGCACATCAGTTTCCAAAGAGGTGATGGGGAGGCTGGTGATGGCTCCAGTGTCCTGCATTTCCTAACCTCAGTGGGCCATGGAAGCCTTCTGGGTAGTGTAGCTCATGGGACTAGTGTCCCTTAGAAACCATCATGGCAAATACCAGCCCAGCTGAATTATGTAAACAGATTTCAAGGGAAAAACCTGAAGGCTGGAAGAATGGAAACGATACTGTCACAGATATGAAATAATAAGATCCTAACTAAGGGTGGAAAAGCAAGAAATCTTGAAAGATCCAGTTAGACATTTAAAAGAGAGAAATGGAATAACTTGGAACATTAGTTTGACTTTAGTACCTTGGTGCTAGGGACAGGGGAAGCTTTCAGCGATCCTCATAATCCAATGGGATGTCACCTTACTATCTGTAAGCGTGATCTATCCAGGCAGGAATCACAGAAAAAGAATTCAGCGCATCCAGAAGTTAACAGAATTCAATCAAGTGGCGAAGCAATCTGTGTGTGTGTGTGTGAGCACAAGTGTGTGTAAGCACACGTGTGTGTATGCGTGTGCGCACGTGTATGTGTATGTGTGTGTGTGTGTAGGAAAGGATGTGCAACAGATTTAGATCCTCTCCCCTTCACAACAAAACTCCTCAATAGAATTGTCTATTTTTGCAGTCTGTTTATTCTCCTCGCATCCAGGATTGCATTGAAACTAGTCGTGTTAAGGGTGCTGTCTCTAATTTGGGTGGGTGATTTTCAGTCTTTTTGAGTCAGTTTACCATATCAGACATTTTCAGAAGTTCATCTATTTCATTTGAATTTTTACATTTATCTACATAAAATATTTCACAGCATCCTCTAATTACCTCGTAAACATCGACAGCAATACCAAATCTAGCAGTTGGTCTCTGCCTAGGTCACTCTGAAACCTCCTTTAGGATCTCCTCATCCCCTTCTCATTTTTGTGGCACTTCTCTGTTGAAACTCCGCAGGATTTTCAGCACTATCTCTCACACAACCTGGTGCTGGCGTTAGTAACATCAGCAAACTGTAGCAAAAACAAGCAAAACTATTACAACAGTAATTTGAAATTGGGGAAGGGGGGAGGTGTCTGGGAACTGTGTGTCAAGACCTGCAAGTCACCAGGGAGGTAGTTCGGTCAGTACAGATGAAAAGGGAATGATGCCGAATAGCGTCTCCAAATGAGCTATGCTACCCTATCATCTCACCGAAATGAGCTAGACATCCAAATAATCCAGAGAGATTTTACAGAGTGAGGTACCCCACGAAAGAGTCTAATATCCACCCCCCAACACACAAGGGAAATTTCCTTACCCTCCCTTTAAAAATCACTGTCATACTAAGCTGTGCCGTTACTGATGTGAGAAGATACTGTGTTTCTCCCTGCAATGGATCTGAAAAATAAATTCAAAAATCTAATAACAACTAATGTTGAAAACAAAGAAATACCAAGATACTGAGAGCTAATATTTCCATCGCATTTACTAGGTCCGGGTACTATAGTTCTTACATATTTTAACTCATTTCAAGTCTTCACAATAATCCATCAAGGAGGTTATTATTACTACACTCATTGTATCGAGAAACAGAGACAGAGAGGTTAGGTAGCTTGACTAAGGTCACACAGCCCATAAGTGGCAGTGCTGGCATTCAGACCCAGGCAGCCTAGCTCGGGAACCTGTGCTATTACTAGTCACTGAGTACAGGAATCGGTAGTTAACATGACACATATGTCACAATACCTGTCCACATGAACTCTTTAGTAAGTCTACATTTTACCAACATCACTTGTGTTTTTCTCAATTCCTTGTTTTATCAAACCCTAGGAAAGAACACCTTTCATTATCACTGAAATAGGAATTCTGAAATCCTGGGTGGATCCAAGAAGGTCATTTGGAGGGCCCTATATTTTCTTCTTTTCTCTTCTCTTTTCTTTTCTCTTCTTTTTTCTTTCCTTCTCTTCCCTTTCCTTTTTTCTTTCTTTCCTTTTCTCTTCTCTTTTCTTCTTTTCTTTTCAAAGATTTATTTATTTATTTTGAGGGGATGGAGGGGCCAAGGGGCAGGGAGAGAGAGACTCTCCAGCAGACTCTCCACTGAGTGAGGAGCCCCATGCAGGGCTGGTCTCATGCTCCTGAGATCTTGACCTGAGCCAAAACAAAGAGTCGGGAGCTTACTGACTGAGCCACTGAGGCTCCCTCCCTCCCCCACCCTTTAAAGATTTATTTATTTATTTTGAGAGGCAGAGGGGGCAGAGGGAGAGAGAGAGAAGGGAAGAAGTATCTTGTTTTAAACCTCCCAAATGAAATAACTTGCCAAATTATGAAGTAACTAAATTCATACTTCAAGATGTTACATGTTTTGAAACAAGTCATATTTGTAATCCTTTGCCCTGATGTTTCAACATGTTTTTCCTCTCTCCAGTGGATTATGGAATCCTGTTCAAATAGATTTCTCAACTGGAGGTGAATTTAAGTACAGGAGGGATACCAAGAACTCCCTTAATTCACTCATGTCCCAAGGTGCAAAGGTCTGTGAAACCCATTGCTTTTGTTCTTTTTATCTTATGTTTCTATTCCCCTACTGTAAACTATTGTAGGTCCACAGGGGCACCAAGCTCTTCTCTCTTCAGCCTTTACTGCCCTGCTGCGTGTGCTGCTCCCACATGGGGGATGCTCAGACTTTGTGTGTGAGCTCCGTGCCCTCCCCACAACCAAAGGAGAATCTTAGCTCTCCAAGAACTCTATCCTTTCAAGAGCTTTTCCTCTGATAAAGATTGTTCGGCAATCTGGAAAACGCAGGGAATGCTTTTTTCTCTCCTCTCCAAATTAACTGTCTACACCTAAAGCCAACCTTGATTTAAGGGTGGACAATAAATTGTTTTATATCCATGACAATCTGCCCAGTTGAAAATGGAAACGGTTCCATGACAAGCATCATGGAAAGCTGTGAAGGGAAGCAAAGTGCTTTGTCTACAGAACTAAAATGATATGGGAATATTCCGTCATTTCTTTGTATTGAGGTTTATGTAGATAGTACTTAGTGTATTTTTGTGATTGCAAAAATAAATACATAATTACCATGGCTATTTGGAAAACAAAGGCACAAAGATAAATATGAAAAA
Source organism: Mellivora capensis (assembly GCA_004024625.1). Taxonomy (NCBI): domain Eukaryota; kingdom Metazoa; phylum Chordata; class Mammalia; order Carnivora; family Mustelidae; genus Mellivora; species Mellivora capensis. Next base: position 593 of record PISX010012190.1, on the reverse strand, counting down.
TCTAGAGTGCCACAGCTAGGGATAATGTATGTTAATCATGTTCATTCAGAGGTGTATATCTAACTAGTCACTAAAAGAAGGACATGTTCTGTTCACTCTTTTGTTATATGATTTTCCCCCTCTAATCAATATGTTGTGATGTTTTCCACTTCATTAAGTATCTCTTCTGTTACATGATTCTTTATTGATGTATCTGGTCTACATATTGGATCTAAAAAAAAATACTAGATATATATTTAGGTTGAATTACATAAAATTGCCATTTTTGTAGGTCAAAATAGTTGACTATCATCAATTTTATGTTTCAACCAAATATTTTCCTATTGCTGGACTCTTAGGTTATTTCCATATTTTTTATTTTATAAATAACGATGTGATGAAGATTTTGCACATAAATCTTTTTGCAAGACTATGATTATTTTCTTAAGATAAATGCCTAGTAGTGAAATTGCTGAGTCAAGAAGGTTAGACATTTTTATGGTCTTTGGTACATGTTGCCAAACTTCCCTCCAGATAATGCTGATTTATAATCTCTTTGGCAGCTTTACCACTTTAAAAAAACAAAACAAAACAACTCAATACTCAATTATTCT